>CAUYQV010083376.1:0-42688 GCA_963574575.1 Galagoides demidoff | reverse complement strand
ATATCTTTATCTTTCTTTCTCCCTTCTTGCTCTTTATCCTTTTCTGTCATTTGGCCACATGTTTAAAGGTCATTTCAACACCTAAGTTCAGAGATAAGAAAATTTAAAGCAAAGGAGGCAGTAAGAGTAAAAAGCAGGGGAAGGAAGTAAACAAGAAGAAAACATGCAAGGAGAAACCAGCAAAAAAATTCTAGCAACATGAAAACCCAGACCAGAGCAGTCTCCCCAAGGGATGATGAGGTAGCCACCAGAGAAGATTTCAACTATAAAGATTTAATAGAAATGACAGAAAGTGGATTGAAAATATGGATGACCAAGGCAAAACGAGAATTGACAAGAAAATGGAAAAACAAAGCCAAAAAATGGATGAAAGATACGAATAATATAAAAAAATACGGTGGACCTTAAAGAATTAAAGGAGTAAATAAGAAAAATTAAAGATGAAGTAGAAGGTATCAATAACAGATTGAACCATGGAGAAGAAAGAATCTCAGAACCTGAGGATAAAGCTCTTGAGCTAACCCAGGTAGTTAAAGAGGCAGAAAAGAAGAGAATTGAGGTGCTACTGGAGGATTACTAAATGAAAATTTCCCAAGTTTCACTAAAGATTCTAAAACACTACTTTAGAGGGATCCAAGCCCATCTCAACATGAATAAAACATGTTCAAGACATATTGTAATGAACCTATCCAAAGTCAAGATGAAGGAAAAAATTCTGCAAGTAGGCAAGAGTTAACACCAATTAAACCATAGAGGCAGTCATTAGGGTGGCAGTGGACTTCTAACCTGAAACTTTCCAAGTCAGAAGAGAACAATCATCTACCTTTAACCTTCTTAAATAAAATAATTTTTGGCCCAGAATTCTGTATCCTACTAAAGTAAGCTTCAAAATTAATGGAGAAATCAAATATTTTACTAATTTGAAAATACTGAGGAAGTATGTCACAACAAGACTAGCTCTATAGGAAATAATTAAACCTATCCTACACACTGACCATCACAATGGACCCCTAGTAAACCGAACACTCAGAAACTAAAGGATAAAACCTAGCTTCCACAATCATGCAAAAGATTATACTAAGCAATGGACTTTCACAAAATAAGACAAATAGAACTCCACCACACTTGTCAATTCTCTAATAAATGTTAATGGATTAAATTTCCTATTGAAGAGGCATAGACTAGCCAGTTGGATGGAAAAAGCACAAGCCATCTAGATGCTATCTCCAGGAAATATACATAACCTCAAAGGATCAAACAGGACTCAGAGTAAAGCATTGGAAAATAATATTTTAGACAAATGGAAATCAGAAGAAAAGAGGGGTCACAATCTTATTTTCAGTTACCAATGGATTTAAAGCAACTAAAGTTAAGAAAGATAAAGGTGGTCACTTCACACTGGTCCAGGGAACAATAAAACAAGAGGACATTTCAGTTCTAAATATTTATGCACCCAACTTAAATGCTCCCATATTTATGAAACAGACCATAAATGATCTGAGCAGTATGATATCTATAATACCATAAAATCTGGGGACTTTAACAGCCCTCTCACAGAGCTAGATAGATCCTCCAAACAGAAACTAAACAAAGATACAAGGGACCTAAATGTGTCTCTAGAACACATGCGCTTAATAGACATATGCAGAACACACCATCACAAAGTTAAGGAATATACATTTTTCTTGTCAGACCATGGAATATACTCCAAAATAGATAATATCCCAAAACACAAATCAAACCTTAATAAAATTAAAACAATTGAAATTATACCATGAATCTTCTCAGACCACCAGACAATAAAGGTAGAACTCAATTCCAACAAAAATTTTCATCCCCACATAAAGGCATGGAAACTAAACAACCTTATGTTGAATGACACCTGGGGCAAGGAAGAGATAAAGGAGGAATTTATTAAATTCCTTGAACATAACAACAATGAATCAACAGCTACCAAACCCATGGGATACTGCAAAAGCATTCCTAAGAGGGAAATTTATTGCATTAGATGCCTACATCCAAAAAAAAAGAAAGAAAGTGCATAAACAACCTAATGAATCATTTTAAAGAAATGGAAAAGGAGGAACAATCCAATCCCAAATTTAGCCTAATAAAATAAATAACCAAAATTAAATCAGAAAAAAAGTTGAAAACAAAAGAATTATTTGGAAAATTAATAAAACAAAATGTTGGTTCTTTGAAAAGACAAATAAAGTTGATACATCTTCAATCAGATCAACTAGAAACAGAAAAGTAAAATCTCTAATAACCTCAATCAGAAATGAAAAGAGAGAAATAACTACTAATACCACAGAGACACAAGAGATTCTGTAACTACTATAAGAAACTCTATGCCCAGAAATTTGACAATGTGGAGAAATTAGATCAATATTTTGAATCATACCCTCTCCCTAGACTTAGCCAGGAAGAAATAGATCTTTTGAACAGACCACTATCAAGCACTGAGATTGAAGAAACAATAAAAAAGCTTCCAATAAAAGAAAGCTCTGGACAAGATGGCTTTACACCAGAATTTTATCAAACCTTCAAACAAGAGCTTGTACTTATACTGCAGAACCTATTCTGAAACACTGAGAAGGAAGGAACTTTCCCCAACACATTTTATGAAGCAAACATCACCTTGAGTCCAAAACCAGGAAAAGACTCTACTAAAAAAGGAGAACTACAGACCGATTTCATTAGTGAATACTGATGCAAAAATACTCAACAAAACCTTAGCCAATATGTTACAGCTACACATTAAAAAAATTATACATCACAATCAAATTGCCTTCATCTCAGGGAAGTTAGCCTGGTTTAACATACACAAATCCATAACTGTAATTGACACCATATCAATAGGAGCAAAAACAAAGACCATATCATCCTCTCAATTGATTCAGAAAAAGCATTTGATAAAATTCAACTCCTTTTCTGATAAAAACACTTATGAATATAAGCATAAGTGGTACATTTCTTAAAATGATTGAAGCCATCTATGACAAATCCACAGCTTAATATCATACTGAATGGAGTAAAACTGAAAGCCTTTCCACTTAAAACTGGAACCAGACAAGGATGTTCCCTATTGTCACTAAAATTCAACATAGTTGTAGAAATTCTAGCTGATGCAATCAGGCAAGAGAAGGATATAAAAGGCATTGAAATGGGGGTGAAGGAGGTCAAACTCTCACTCTTTGCTGATGATATGATCTTATATACTTACAGAACCCCAGAGACTCAACCACAGACTCCTGGAAATGATCAGGAAATACAGTAATATCTCAGGGTATAAAATCAATGTCTGCAAATCAGTAACCTTTATATACATATATGCCAATGACAACCAAGTCAAGAAACTAATTAAAGACGCAATTCCCTCCTCATTCTCTACAAAGAAAATGAAATACCTAGGCATATACCTAATAAAATAGAAGAAGGACATCTACAAAGAGAATTATGAAACCCTAAGAAAAGATATTATTATAGATATTAACAAATGAAAGAACATACTATGCTCTTGACTAAAGCAGAATCACCATGTTCAAGTGAAAATGTCTATATTACCCAAAGGAATCTACAGATTCAGTTCAATCCCCACTAAAATATCAACATCATACATTGAAGAAATAGAAAAATAGTTTTGTTTCATACGGAAGCAGAAAAAAATCCATATAGTTGATGCAATTCTTAGAATAAAAACAAAACTGGAGGCATCACTCTACCAGACTTTAGGTTATATTATAAATCTACTATAATCAAAACAGCAGGGTATTGGCACAAAAATAGAGACACAGACATATGGAACAAAATAGGAAACCAAGAGATGAAACCAGTTTTGTTATAGCCATCTGATATTTGATAATCCAAACAAAAGCATACATTGGAGAAAAGAAGCCCTATTTAATAAATGGTGCTGGGAGAACTGGATAACCACATGTAAAAGACTGAAACTGGACCTGCACCTATCACCACTTACAAAAATTGACTCAAGATTTAAATCTAGGACATAAAACAATAAAAAAATCCTAGAAGAAAGTGTGAGGAAACTCTTGAGGAGCCTGGGGAAAGATGTTATGAAGATTTTTGTGGCAACAACAAAAATTTTAAAAATGAGACTTAATTGAACTAAAAACCTTCTGCACAGCTTAGGACACAACAATTAAAGCAAACAGACAAACCTCAAAATGAGAAAAGATACTTGCATGTTATGAATCTGACAAAAAAGTCAATAACCAGAATCTATAAAGAATTCAAGTTAATCACTAAAACAAGAGCAAAGAATCCCATCTATCACTGGGCAAGAAACATGAACAGAAGCTTGTCTGAGGAAGACAGATGAATGGTTAACAACACATGGAAAGATACCCATAATCATTAATCATCAGAGAACTGCAAATCAAAACCACCCTGAGATCTCACCTAAACCTAGTGAGAATAGCCTTCATCACAAAGTCCCAGAGTTGCAGATGCTGGTGGGGATGTGGAGAGAAGGGAACACTTTTACACTGCTGGTAGGACTGCAACTAATACAGCCTCTCTTGAAAGACATATGGAGTATCCTCAAATAACTCAAATTAGACCTCCCTTTGATTCCACAATCCCATAGCTAGGCACCTACCCCAAAGAAAAAAACAATCATTTTATCATAAGGACACTTAAACTAGACTGTTTATCACAGATCAATTTACAATTGTCAAATTGTGGAAACAACCTAAATGCCCACCAACCCAGGAATGGATTAACAAGCTGTGGCGTATGTATACTATGGAATACTGTTCAGCCATAAAAAAGATGGTGACTTTGCATCTTTTGTATTAACCTGAATGAAGTTGAAACACATTCTTCTTAGTAAAGTATCACAAGAATAGAAAAGCAAACATCCAATGTATTCAATACTCACATGAAGCCAGTAGAGTAGATGATCTAATACGTGCACACATAAGAGAAAAACTCAACTCAATTCTAGTTGGGGGTAAGGGTAGGAGGGAGGAGGAAAGGGGGAAGAAAGGGGACTGGGGTGTTCACACTTAATGCATACAATGTAAGGGTATTGGCACACTTTTTGGGTAAGGGACACAAATACAGGAAGGAACTATGGGTGCCAACCTTGGCTTGGCACCCATAGCACAGTGGTTACAGCACCGGCCACATGCACCAGGGCTGGCAGGTTCAAACCCAGCCCAGGCCTGCTAAACAATGAGAACTGCAACAAAACAATAGCCAGGCATTGTGGCAGGTGCCTGTAGTCCCAGCTACTCAGGAGGCTGAGGCAAGAGAATTGCTTAAGCCCAAGAGTTTGAGGTTGCTGTGAGCTGTGACGCTACAGCACTCTACCGAGGGTGACATAGTGAGACCCTGTCTCTAAGAAAAGAAAAAACAAAAGACTCTACTGAACATATGAAAATATTGTAACCTAGTTTTTGTACCCTCACATTAACCTGAAATTCAAAAAAAATTCATTCTTCAATGTCTTTAGTTTTCAGTGGACAGATCTTTTACATCCTTGGTTATGTTTATTCCTATATATTTTTTTCTTTTTGATGCTATTATAAATGGGCTTGTTTCCTTGATTTCTTTTTAGATAGTTTGTTATTAATGTATTGAAATACTAATTTTTGTACATTCATTTTTTATCCTGCAACTTTATTGAATTTATTTATTAGTTCTAATAGTTTTTTGATAGAGTCTTTAGGGATGAAGTTATGTCTTCTGTAAATAGAGATAATTAGACTTTTTCTATTCAATTTGGATGCTTTTTATTTCTATTGCTTGTCTAATGGCTTTGGCTTAGACTCCAGTACTCTGTTGAACAGAGCTGGTGAGAATGGGCTCCCTGGTCTTCTTCCTGATCTTAAAAGAAAAGCTTTCCAGTTTTAACTATGGAGCATGTTGGTAGCTGTGGGCTTTCATATGTTTTCATGAGGTTAGTTTAGATCCTTTTGTTTCAACTTGCCGAACTCCCTAGGCCTTGAATTTAGGAACTATCTCAGCTTTTGTTTTTCTGGGAATGTCTTTATGTCTCCCTCACTTCTGAAAAACAGCTTTTTCAGGTATAGCATTCTTATTTGGTCATATTTTTTTCCATAGCACTTCAAATGCATCATTCGGTTCTCTCCTGGTCAGCAAGGCTTCTGCTGAGAAATATGAATATAGCTTTTCTGGGTGGCCTTGCATGTAATGAGTAGCTTTTCTCTTGCTGCTTTCAAATTTTTCACTTTGTCTTTGACTTCCGACAATTTGATTTTAATGTGTCTTGTAAAAATGTTGTTTGTGTTGGTCTTGCCTGAGGCCTTTGCACTTCATCTATCTAAATGTCCATGTTCCTCCCAAAATTTGGAATGTTTTCAGCCATTATTAAATACATTAAATATGGAATATAATAACATACTGAACTATGAAAAGATAAAAAACTTTTCCCGGTAAAAGTTAACCATAAGTGAAGGCAAAGGATAAACATCAAGGGTGGAATAAAAATGTTTGGAATTCAGATCATAAACAAAAGACTGATCTTTCTCCTTTGTAAATATCTGATAGAAATCAATAAGACCAAATATCCAATAAAAAAATGAGCACAGGAAAAATATTTTACTGAAAAAAAAAATCACTACACTTAATGAAAAACTGTTTGGATCATGTATAAGAAGAAATTGAAAGAGAAAACCAATATATCATTTCTTACAAAAATCTAAAACTTTAACATTTTTCAAAAGGATATGGAAAAATATGATTTTTCAAAAGTTTATTGTAATAAAAGTTTGTTAATAAAATGGTATACGCCATATGGAGGAGAATCCAGAAATATTTACAAATCAACAGAAACTATTACCAATTTTGAGACTTTATTCCACAGATACTTTGTAACACATTAAATGACACTAGAAATTCATTATAACATTGCTTATTGCAGGAAAAACAGTACTAGGAATAACCCAAATACTCCAGGATAAGGAATTCTTTAAACCAACCATGGTACATCTACATGGGTGAATACTATGCAGATGCTTAAAGAAAGGGACATACTTCATGTACTGATAAGGAAAAGCCTTCAGTATACATTATTAATTGGAAAAATTAAAGCCAGGAGTAGAACTGCAAAAAAGGAAGAGATTTAGTAAACATGGAAGGGAATAAAGTGTGTATATTTGTGTGTGTGTGTGTGTGTGTATGTGTAAACCATGTTATGTACAGAGACGCTGTAGGGATCAACATGGCACTAGTAAATAGGACACCTTATAGATGGGGGACAGAGGGAAGGGGGACAAGGGGGAAGAGGGGGAAGACAGACTTCTCTGCTTTACTTTCTAATAAACTTGGGCTTTTAAAGTGATATAACTATTTTTCGCCTACTCTGAAAAAATACTAATTTGGGAAGAAAGGAAAGAAGGGAAAGAGGGAGGGGGAAAGAGGAAGGAAGTTAAGCAGGGGAGGGGGAGACAGGCAAAGAAAGGAAAGCCAGAAAGAAAGAGGAAGAAGAGGAGGGTGAAAAGGAAGTGGAAGAAAGGAGGAGGAGGAGAAGAAAGAGGAAGTGGAAGAAGAGGAGGAAGAGAAGGAGAAGGAGGTGGAAGAAGAGGAGGGGCAGCAGGAGGAGGCAGGCAAACCCCGCTGCTTTTAGCCTGAAACTACCTGGTTACAGGATTGATTCTCATCAATTATTATGAAGAGGATTTTGCCTACTCTTAAGTAGATCTAGAATACTTGCACTGGCGTTACCTTCCCTCATCCATACTTCCTTCACAATATAAAACAGTACTAAGGAGTCAGACACATGCTTGATACCACTTGGGAAAAAAACAGAACAATACCCAAGACTCTTATTCCCACCTTCAGGAACTACTACTCTTCTCAGGCTGCTTCCACCTTGCATTCTTTTAGACAAGAGATCTAAATTATACCTAAATTATTGATTCTACTGAAAGTAGGTGAGATGAGTTTATGCACTAAATGGTTTCATAATTTATTATCAGCCCTGCAGAGAAACACCATGGATATATATCAACTCTTAAGAATCTTGTTTACCAGGTAAACTAGGGAATGAGCTTTTTTCTAACTCAAAGCTGAGGCCTCAAAAACACAAGGCCTATTAAACTTCCAGTTGTCTAAAATATTCCAAACATACCAATCTGTGAGAGCATTTTAAAATGTATTTTGCAAAAAGGGATTTAGGGATCAAGAGCATTTTGGGATTTGGAGGTTGGCGCAGACACCAGACACGTGCAAAGTGATCCTGGTCCTAGTAAATTTGGGTCCCTGGAAATGCAATGCTAGTTCTAAATGATATCTTGCATTTCTTACTGATTATTTGTGTGGTCCAGCAGGAAGGCAGAAGTCAGGGAATTTCAATGGATCAATTGTAACTGTCTCTAGCATAACAGAATCTAATATGCAACAACACCAAACAAAGAAGAAGGTAACTTTGCTAGAGAAAATGGCATGACCACAGATCCAAAATTCAAAGCCCAGGAAATCCATCTCAACATCTGATTACATCTCTGCATCTACTCATTTATTTATCTATTTATTTATTTATTTTATTGAATAGTGACTATGCACATTAATGCACTTCTGGGGTACAGTGTGGTGTTTTCACATACAATTTGAACCATTTCCAACAAACTGGTTTAACATAGCCTTCATGTCATTTTCTTAGTTATTGTGTTAAAACATTCATATTCTACTCTTAGAAAGATTCACTTCTACCCTTGAAAGATAAACCACAGAAGTGATCCCTCCAATCCCCCTCCCTCCACCTATTCCCTCCCCCTCCCTCCCCCCTACCCATATTCTTAGGCTTTATTAGGTTATAGATTTCATATGAAAGCTATAATTTAATTTCATAATAGGGGTGTGTACATTAGATACTTTTTCTTCCATTCTTGTGACACTTTGCTAAGAAGGACATTTTCCAAGTGCCCATCAACCCACGAATGGATCAACAAACTATGGTATATGTATACCATGGAATACTATGCAGCCATAAAGAAAGATGGAGGCTTTACGTCCTTCATGTTCACATGGATGCATCTACCCATTTTTAAATAACCTAGTCAGGAACACAAAAAGTATATTTTTATAATGTAGACATTTCCTGCTGCCAATTCTGCATCTCAGAGCACAACATCTTCAGTTCCTTTGTATACCTACCAATGGCAAATCATTGTACTCTAGGTCAATATAGTATTTTGTGTAGTCTATACATATTTATATACTATATCTCTGAAGTATTTTGATGACTTCCCACTGGCAAGGTGTATTAGTGAATTTCTGCTCCTTCCTCACCAGTAGATATGATTCTTTGGGCCGATCATTAGCAGTTTTTTAACTAAAAAATATAAAGATAATTTGGGCTAGATGCTAACAAATTTTTCAATGCTAAGAATTCTAAACAAATAAAAATTTCACATGCCTAAATTGAACCTTAGAAGCTGGAAGCTGAATCCTGAATCATTTAGTGGAGTAATTGTCTCCAAAAATGCTAATGGAATTTTACAAACACTTTCTGCCACACCCACTCCTTGTCAGAGAATAGGAGATGAGGTTGTGAATTTATGGTAATAGAGCAAACACCCAAACACACAGCAGTTTAATTTTCCTTTATTATTATATTTTTCATTTACTATGGATGACTAACACTTATTAGTATTCTTTTCAGCTCCTACCAACACTGAAAGCTGCTTTCTGTCTGGGTCTTAGTAATCATAGAAGTAAATAATGCCTTAAAATATGTATCAGTCAGCCCAAGAAAATCGGGATATTTCAATTGAGTTTGGAGGTTCTAAAATTCTGATATACTTTCCACTTACCTTATAAATTTGATCTAAAAATAGATTTTTATAATTAAAATACAAACATGTATACTATAAAAAAATCCAACCAGGCTCTCCACTCTAGATGGGTTTAATTTACTAGCAAAGTAGATCACTAGACATCTGAATATAAACCAGGGCTTTTGAATTGTGGGGAATAAATTCTTCAAACAGCCTGCCAATTACCCAGTTCTAGTAATGTAAGTGGGAGGAGGCAGGGATGGAGAAAAATAGGGTGAGAGAACTGGGGTAGGGAGATGAACAAAGCTGCATAACACTTAACACTTTTACAATCAGTGCTTTAAATGAGTCTACAGAATTACATTGTAATATGACCATCACCTTCTGGAAGAACCTTAAAACCCCAGGACTGAAGCAGTGATACCAGTTTATCAAGAGTCCCCATATTCAGAAACATTGATGGAAGGCAGAGAGAGACCCATCCCAAAAGAAAAGATAGAGATAATGACCCAGAAGGTTGAAACAAAAAATGGATTGAGGGGCTTTCTTCTGCTCTGAGGATTGTTAAAAACAGGAATAGCTGCAACCATAGGACCATATTCAACATATTTTAATAATTAATATATGTGAGCATAAACTAATGAGAAAAAAGGCCATGACCAACCAGAAAGGATACTCATTGTAAACAGCCAACTGAATATCTGTGTTTCATAGACTTGCCAAGAAAAGGAAACTGCCTTCACCCTAATTCCATCTTTGGTTTCATTTCTACTTGCCATCTACTTACAATATTACTACAGAAGAAATTAAAAAGAACAGAAAACAAATATCACCCACCAGGAAATAAAGGATTGATATAGTGGAGAAAATTCTCAAAGCATCCTTGCACTGTGAGTCCCATTTATTTATGAGCTCCTATGGAGAGAAACTATGACTACCGCGGCTCCTAGAACACTTTCCCAAAGAGCGAATACAGTCAGGACTGCTGACTCACTGCGTGGCAGAACAGACACATAGTCTAAGTCAGAGTCCCAGGAGCTATTCTTCCCACTGGGGAGTCAGACTCAAAACAACGGATAATGACAAGCTCCTCTTTGTTTTTAGGTGGACACAAACTGAGTAGGAATATCAAACTACTGAGCTCATTCATAGTCATAATTCTGGTTAAGAAAGAAAAGGGAATAAAACGAGAAGAAGGATATCCAGAGAACTATTTCAGGAAGGATGGGAGTAATTTCTATGTTAAGATTCCAGTCATATATTACTAGCACTTGGTAGAAGGATGGGGTTTATAAAACAGGAATAAAGAACACATAGGTAGGCTGCAACTTGAGCCAAACTGTAGGCGGCAGGCAGGCTGAATTCCTCAAGGTCTTCCAACTCAGGGGAAAGTGCCCAGTCAGAAGGATGTCTATGTGACTAGGTGGGCTAAGGTAGGAAAGTTAAGATAGCTCAAAGGAACAAAACTTGTTTCCCTCCTCTCTCTTCTCCCTATATAATTATCTGGCTCTTTCAGATGTTCCATACCCTGTGTCTCTATTTACCCTTTAACCAATCAACCTGGACCTGGGGTCTATGCTCCTCTCTCTCTTTTTTAACCTGGACTGCTAACTACTGACTGCTGTTCATTCCTGCACGTATACTCTGTTATAGAACCTAATAAAAAAGACTCCTGAGAAGCAGAACAAGTTGCTGCATTGTTTTCAGGCTGCCACCAGGCACATGAAACAATGTATGCCCTTCCAGGCTTCCAGGCTTTATGCTATAAGTTTGGTGTAAAGTCTCTTGATTTTTCCAGTGCCATCTCCCTTGCTGACCACTGTCCCAAGATGGAGTCCAGGGGAACCTCAACACCAAACTGTGTCCAGTGCTGGAATTCATAGAGCTCCGGACAAATATAATGACCTGATGGGCCTTTATAACTTCACATATATCATTTTATCACACTCATTGAATTAATGAGAGTGATAACATGGCATTTACCCAGGAAAAAGTGGTTTACAAAATATTAATAGGGAAAAATCTAATTCACTTATATCTAGCATTAAGATGAATGTCAAATGTAAGTTTTAAAAAATTAAAAATCTAGTTGGCACCCATGGCTCAGTGGGTAGGGTGCCAGCCACATACACCAGCGCTGGCTGGTTTGAACCTGACCTGGGCCACCTAATTAACAATGACAAATGCAACAAAAAAATAGCTGGGTGCTGTGGCAGGTGCCTGTAGTTCAAGATACTTGGGAGGCTGAGGCAAGAGAATTGCTTAAGCCCAGAATTTGAGGTTGCTGTGAGCTATGACACCATAGCAGTCTACTGAGGGTGACATAATGAGACTCTGTCCCTCCCCTCCAAAAAAAATTAAAAATTTATTCACTATGGTTGGTTAGTTGCTTGCTTTTCTAGAAGTTGAGAGTGGAGAAGTACATGCCAAAGCTGTTATTTGAAGAAAATAAAAACTATCTAGCTAGGATATATTTTATTTCAACAATCAACAGAATGAAAAGACAACATAAAGAATGGGAGAAAATATTTTCAGACTATTCATCTGACAAAGAACTAAAGTCTAGAATATACGAGGAGCCCAAACAACTCAAAAACAAAAATATCCCACAAATAATCCAATCAAAAAGTGAGCAAAGTATCTAAATAAACATTTCTCACAAGAAAACATATAAATGTCCATCAAGTATATGAAAAAATGATCAGCATCACTAATTATCATGGAAATGCAAATTAAAACCACATGGGATATGATGTCACCCCAGTCAGAATGGCTATCATCAAAAAGAACAATAACAAATGATGATTAAGAAGAGGATAAAAGGGAACTCTTATAGATTATTGATTGGACTATAAATTAGTATTGGAGAGGAAAAATCAGCATTTCACAGGGATACCTGCAGCATTACTCACAATAGCTAACATATGGAATTGATCTACATGTCCACCAACAGGCAACCAAGAAAATGTGGTATATATACATAATGGAATACTATTTGGCCATAAAAAAGAATGAAATCCTGTCATTTGCAGTAATATGGATGAACACGGAGGACACTATGTTAAGCAAAGTAATTCAGGCACACAAAGATATACACCACTCATATGTTCTCACTCATATGTGGGATCTAAAAAACAACTTTGAACTTAAGGAATTAGAGTAGAATTGTGAGAATTAGAGGCTAAGAAGGGTAGAGGGAGGGGAAGTTAAGAGAGGTTGGTTAATGGATACAAAATTATAGCTAGGTAGGAGGAATAAGTTGTCATGTTCTGTAGCTCTGTATGGTGAATATGGTTAAGTATAATTTTTTGTATGTTTTCAAAAAGCTGGATGAAAGAATTTTGATCATTCACAATACAAAGAAATGATAAAGATTTGATGATAGATATACTAATTACCCTGCCTTGATTTATTACACATTGTATATACATATTGAATATCACTCTGTACCCCATAAATATGTATGATTAAGTCAGTTAAAAATGAAAGGAACAAAAACATACCTAACCAGAATATATTTGGCTGTTTTTAAATACTAAGAATAATATCAATGATATTATACACTTTGAGCAGAGTAATCTCCAGTAAAGATCACTGGAAAGATTTGGTTGGGCATTCACCCAGAAAATGAAAGTTATATGCATTTGTTAAATATCTTGCTTATAAGCAATTCTTGTATTTTAAAATATTCCTGGGGAATTATATAATTTTAAAAATAAACATTGATTAGTTATCCCTATATGAATGTGTTTCACTTCAATGTTCTATTCAGATCAAATGTTCTGGACACACACACACACACACACACACACACACACACACGCCTATATACCTAATTAGCATAAGAAATGCAGTATGCATTTTGTAGATTTTACCACCTCTTAAGTAGCATTCATTTTTCCAAACTGACATAGCTAAAATTAATCTATCACACAGGACTATTAGTAGTATTTCTATAGAGATGTATAATAAAGAGATATATACCTTGTGATAAAATATAAAATTGGTAATGTTATTTAATAAAATATAAAATTATTAATTTTTTGTCACCTAATATGGAGAGAGTGATAAATAATTGCTTTATTTTCAGACAATTTTATCCCTTCATAAAGATTTTTTTCTTTGCTAAAAAAATCTAGGTTTAATCCATGATTTAAATCTTAATGGTAATCAAATCTAACTTACTTAATTATAAAATATTTTTTATCTCATTTTAAGGTTCTGGTATCTCCATGGATCATATGACTTTAAACAAAAAATCTAACTGATGGGAGCCCTTAATTCTACAGTGGATTTCTCCATGCTTCACAAAGGGCATCCAAATGAAACTGGTAAGGCCTTTGATCAATCCAGCTGCCTCGAGTGAACCTGGCTAATTGAAGAGAAATATAAATACCATTATATTTCTGTATATTTTGTGAAAACAGTGATTAATGTTGCAGAACAAAAAGCCTGATAATCCAAAATGTGTGTCTATTTCCATTCTCAAACATTAATTATTCACCAATTATGTTCAATTTCAGACATTATAACCAAGAGTATGCATTACCCTTTTTATGTTTGACTGAGTGAGCAACCAGTACTATTAATATTTTGAACTCTGTGGGTTTGTGTTCAGCAAAATTTATGGAAAAAAAATACAATAAGTAGCATGACTCACTTCAGGTTGAACATTGTGTTGTTTGGTCCCTGGATTCCATAAGGATCATCTGAACTTTCAGTCATAGCTCGAGTGAGTCTTCTTATTACTGGATGTTCTATTTAGTCAAAATAACATATCCTTGATCTAATTATTTTGAAAACTATACTTTAAGGCAGTGATTTTCAACTGGCATATCATGAAATGATCTTAGGTGTGCCATGAAAAAAAACATTTTTTTTTTGAGACAGCATCTCAAGCTGTCGCCCTGGGTACAGTGCTGTGGCATCATAGCTCACAGCAACCTCCACCTCTTGGACTTAAGTGATTCTCTTGCCTCAGCCTCCCAAGTAGCTGGGACTACAGGCACCTACCACAACGCCTGGCTATTGTTTTGGTTGTAGTTGTCATTGTT
Organism: Galagoides demidoff; assembly: GCA_963574575.1. Classification (NCBI taxonomy): domain Eukaryota; kingdom Metazoa; phylum Chordata; class Mammalia; order Primates; family Galagidae; genus Galagoides; species Galagoides demidoff. Next base: position 27,867 of record CAUYQV010083376.1, on the reverse strand, counting down.
GGTTGGCAGGCCTAGGCTGGATTCGAATCTGCCAGCTCTGGTATATGTGGCTGGTGCCCTAGCTGCTGAGCTACAGGCTCCGAGCCTAATTAAATACTTTTCAAAAGAAGTTCAAGGCAGGGTAAGTATGTTCTTCTTTTTCTTTTTCTTTTTTTTTAATTGATCACCATTATTTAAGTGTGCTAAGGAAGTTCAACTACAGGTTCACATGTGCGGTGAGATTTTTTAAAAGGTGAAAAATACTCATTTAAGGGAAACAACACCAAACACATAGCTAAGAGGAAATCAAACAGATTACTCTGATCTTGTCATAAGACCAACTAAATAGGTTCTTCCTCAGGAGCACACCCTTGGGAGGGGCATCTGCCCCCTCTGCAGAGTACAAGTCAACTGAGCACTCAAGGTGCCTCGCTATATTCATGTTCATGGAGTACAGGTGAAGAGCACAGAGAAGAATGGATCTGGCATCTCTCATGTCAGAATGCAGAGGGTGGTGACCTTGTTTTTATCTTATTTTATGCCCCCATCCAAAAATCTCGAGAGAGGGCTTCTATTTGCCCTGAGTCATCTTAAAACTACTTTAGTTAGGGAGGACTTTCCATGGACTGACTTTGAATGAGTGTATGTAAAGTTCTAATCACATCCTTGTAAACTTCTATAATAATATAAAGTGTATGCTCCAACCATCCAGCAGGGCCTCTGCTGCTTCCAAAATATACATTAAAAAATGTAACTGTGGATCAGTCATTTAAAAGGCCAGCCCTAAGCAGAAGAGTCAAATTTACATTATCCCCGCCCCCTTCACCCATCACCTCTCCCCTAAAGAAACTATAAGAAACTTTTAAGAAACTATATCTCTTTTGAACACAATAAATACCATATTGTTGTTGGCACCAACAATATGAAAGACTGAGATGGCTACAACAAAGATCACAAAGGTTGACATAAGTAGACTTTGCCCTCAGGAATCTTTTAAAAACATCTTCTCCCATCTGGACCTACCTCTTACACTGTCATCATCAAGATCATTTGTGCTGGTCTCTCTTAAGGAATCAGGCAGGACCTCAGCTAGGAATAAAGGTCTAGGAGCTGGACACTTCCTGATGTGAGCACTCGAGGTGCCTTGCTATATTCATGTTCACGGGGTACAGGAACATGACTTTATCTGACTGTAGTCACTCATCACATATCTAGTTCCCTTGTTCCCATGCCTGGTCATAGACTTTCCGAGCCTCTGTGTTCACCCATGACAATGAAACAGTTATCATTCTCCTGATACAAGACCAGTTCTAAATCTGTTCATTGAATCCCATTCACTTTTACCTACACAGAGACCTTGCCATAAAACTCAGCTCTTCTTTCTTTTATGTCTTTAAACTCTCCTCCTAAGGTAGGCTCTTTTGCATAAACATTTAAAGATACCATATTAAAGGGCAATAAAAACAAAATTGTCCCTTGAAGCTGTTATCTCTAGTGGCCACCTAAAACTGCCCTGCCTGATGGTGAACCCTCAGAGCACCAATAGTAGATAAACTCCAAGGATATACCTGCTTGTCCAAACACGTTCTGCAATGTGGTGGCAATATTTACTGGAATGTGGAGACATTTAGACTGTCCTCTCTTTTTCCATAGTACCTATCAACAGGACCTCACATGTGGAAGGTACTTGATAAAAGTCTGTTGAAATGAATTATACAACTGAAGCTATGATATAAAAAATGGGAAATGAGAATAACAGACTTGATGCTCTCCCTGATTTGTTGAATCCTCATAGTAACGAGCAGTTTGTCATAGACTCAGGACACAATAGATGTTCACAGTAGGTATTAACTGATACTGCTTCTAAATGGCAGCCATGAATTATTTTTTACAAGATATCAACTTCGTTTTTAACATATAAGCGATGTGGCATGGCAGTCACATTTCAAATGTAAGAAAACATCTGTGCTGCGGATTAGAAAACGTAAAGCCTTATTTCAAAACTTCTCTGACTTGCAATTGGTTGTTATATACTTGTTTCTTAATACTTTAATGGATAAGACTATATAATTCAGATTAGCCAAATGCAGAACAAAGCCATCTTCAATTTGCTTGGCCTTGCATAACCTCACAAAACACAACAGCATCTCTCAGGAAATACATTGTTTCAGCGCCGGAGGTCAAGACATTATGCTGAGTATAAACCAAAAACATAATTATGGACTATCGTTCTCAGTGGTAAATGGGAGACATTAAAAAAAAATAAAAGAATAATTCTAAAAGCTTGTCACTGATAGTATCTCAAATGCTTTGCTTTACATGAAGTTAAAACTCTCACCACGCTGCAAAGAACCTTTATCCATCATCAGTTTACTTGTTAAATCCCACTGAAATAACACAAAATGTCACACTGTATTAGAAACAATAAATAATGCAAAATGGTTATCACTCTCTTAATCCATATTCATGGCTGATGAAGATGTTATATGTATACATGTGTTAGGTACATATATTTGTATATAAGTGAATAAACCCTATATAAATATGTGTGTATGTATATATAAATATATATACATAAAGTCATTAGATATAGGATGGACAAATGATAGATAGATAATACTTAGCATGCTTCTGATAGTTCCTAAAAAGGCATTTTATAAGAAAGAGCAGAGATTATTTACTAGCTTAAAATGGTAGATCATATTTTCTAATATCAGAAGTCCATACAATCCAGAAATACTTCAAAGAAACTTCACCAATGTACTGAAAGAATGAGGTCCCTCTATTCTTGTGTGAGGTTCACATGTTAGCATAAAAAATAATTTTAGATTGACATGTGAAAGTAGCCATCCTTGAATGCATGCGTTTTATAGGCAGTGCTGGGGCCATTATGAATCACTGCCACGTTTGGAATCACCACCACAGTAAGTCACCACCATGTTCCCTCCTTGTTGTGCGTCTCTAAATAAATCTGACACAGAACCATACTCAGGGGTGTCTTCATAAACAAAGGATTAATTAAATTTAATTATAATTGATTATACAAGAGAGTGATTGGAGACACCAAATAATGAGGATAATGATTCTTTAAAAGCTAGCACTTTAAAACTTCTTTCCAAAAGGAACGTATTAGTTTGCATTCCTACCAGCAGTGCAGAAGTGATCCCTTTTCTCCACATCCATGCCAACACCTACAGTTTGGGGATTTTGTTATGTGGGCTACTCTTACTGGAGTTAGATGACATCTCAAAGTGGTTTTGATTTGCATTTCTCTGATGATTAAAGATGATGAGCATTTTTTCATGTGTCTGTAGGCCATGTACCTGGCTTCTTCAGAGAAGCTTCTGTTCAAATATCTTGCCTACAATGAGATGGGATCCCTTGTTCTTTTCTTGTCAATAAGTTTGAGTCCCTTTTGGAAAGAAGTCTAGAGATCACTTAGGGAGCTAAAAATAGACCTGCCATTTGATTCCGTAATTCGTCTACTCTGTATATCTCCAGAAGACCAAAAATCACATTATAACAAAGATAGTCGCACCAGAATGTTTATTGCAGCCCAATTCATAATGGCCAAGTCATGGAAGAAATCCAAATGCCCATCGACCTATGAATGGATTAATAAATTGTGGTAAGTGTATCTGATGGAATATTACACAAACTTTAAAAAGATGAAGACTTTACCTCTTTTATGTTTACATGGAACATATTCTTCTTAGTAAAGTATATCAAGAATGGAAGAAAAGTAACCATGGTTCTCAATTCTACTATGAAACCAGTATATAATCACTCACACTTCCATATGAAAGATATAACACAACTACAGCCCAAGATGAAGGGAGGATGAGGAGAGTAAGGGGAGGGGGGAAGATGGGTGAAGGAAGGGTAATGAACACCTATGGTGCATTTTGCAAGGGTACATGGAAAATCTATTATATAGAGAGTATAAATGTATTAACACAATAATCAAGAAAGTGCCATGAAGGCTATGTTAAACAGTTTGGTGTAAGCATTCCAAATTGTATATAAAACCAGCACATTGCACCCCATAAACACATTAATGTATACAGCTATGATTTAATTTTTTTAAAAATCTAGCTTTTTTTAAAATATTTACCATGTACCAGATACTGGGTAAAGAATTTATATTCGATATCTTAAGTAACTGACAAAATAACCCTATGATACATCTAATACCTTTGTTTTCAATAACGAACTTTGGCTTATGTGGCTCAAATCAAATGGCCAGTTAGTGACAGACCTGGAATTCCAACTCTTGGTCCTTTGTGTATTTCCTCTCCATATTTGAAGCTATTTAATTACCTGAGATCTGGAAAAAGGCAAACTAAATATAATTCCATTATATTTTAATAAAAACATCGATATAATATTCAGAACTTTCATATAGTAGTATGTTTCTTCTTAGATGAAATAAGTGAATTATTAATCAGTTTCCTGAAAAAGTGATATTAATGCAGAGAGGAATAGCCTGGATATAGTTCTTTGCTTTACTTTATCCTCACAATTCAGTATAAAAGACTTAAATAGGAAGTTAATTTTACAGTGAACAGCATATTTATGAATAAGATACAATACTACAGGAGTCTCCAACCCCTCTAAATTTGCTATTAATAGGGAAAATGGGAAATTATAGCTAAATGTACCTTTATTTATAAAATAATCTTTATAAAACTTTACAAAGTAGTGGAAATACACATAGAATATTTTCTAAATATGTTGTAAATTTTTGCAATGAATATTTTATAAATAGAGGTACATTTAGCTACAATTTTCTATTTTCCCCATGTATGGAGACCTTAGAGGTGATTTTTGGGACATCCTCTACTACAGAAATGGCACCTGCCACAATTCTTGGTGTATGTGTATTTAACCCATCTATAGAAGAGGTCTTCTCCACAGCATGGTCCCCACCCAGGGTGTCATCATGCAGTTCTGTGGGAGGGCAAACAATGAATTATATGACGAGCTTGCAGAATGGCACATAACCCGCCATCTTCAACAGCCTTGTGCAGTAGAGAACAATCCACATCTTGCGTATGTGAACTTTTGTCCACAGAAAAAAGGTTAAGATGTAACATTCTATAGCAGTAGCAAGGGCTTACAAAAATTAAATTTAATTCTGAGCTTCCAAAGGCATTAATAAGTATACTCCCCTTATAGCTATTGGCACTCCCAGTGCCACATAGCACTGCCAGTAAAGCATACTCCTTTGGAAGTCTCCCAGCTTTTCTAAAGCCACTCATATAAGGGTTTGGTCAATATGCTGACCTGGATAGGGAGAAGTAAGGAAAACATCTTTCAATTCCATCAGCTTTTTATGTACCTAATAATACAGTAACTGAAAAAGTGATATTAATGCAGAGAGGAATAGCCTGGATATAGTTCTTTCTATAATTAGGTCAATTATTTGTGGAAAAATAATTGGGTTAATGAGATATTTCTTTACGAGAAAAGTTGATTGGTACTATTAAATGAAAGAAAATCAAAGATCTTAAAGATATCAGAAATTACAGCAGGAAAAAAAATAAACTCTTACATTTGGGAAATTGCAAACTCATTGCCCACAGGAAATGACATCTGGAATGCAAAAATAACTTAACATATTTTAATTGACTGAACACCAGATTGAATCTATCATATTAATGAGTATAGCTACCCATACAAATGGTATAAAGCAAACAACATTTTCATTAATCCCTTTGCAACCCATTCAAAAACTGTGAGTCTATGAGACCTGAATAAAACATCATACTTTCTACAAGTATGAACTAATGTTAGGTATATTTTTAATGCCTTTTCTCCACAAAAGTTATTATTGTTATGGAAATGAAAAATAATGTAACATTTCTCAGAATTTTATAGTTCTAACAAAACAGCTATATTTTCTTTGAACTCTTAACTATATGTGTAATTTTGAATAATTATAATATCGATATGATTTTACATTCTCCTTTTTGATTAATGTTGTGTTTTAATATGAAGTTATTTAAGAGTAACTAATATTTTTTCCTAAAAGAATGACTGTGGAAAGGACAGCCATACTGGTTGATCTTCTTTTCCCTTTTACCTTTTGAGAGTTATCAATTCATTTTTTCCTACAAGGCCTTCTGGCTCCTACTTTTAGTATCTTTAGATACTAGATATATTCCAGATTGCCACTCACTTGCAAAGTCTACCAAACATATTACCTGTAACCTCAATCTTTCTTATCTTCACCCTATATCTCAAAAAATACAATTTCAACATTTTATATATCAGTCCACATTCAACTAAAAACTATAAACATAGAACTATTATCTTATCAAATTTATATTCCTTTTAGAGGATTAAATTCATCATAATAAAGCCTGAATGTAATATCTTACCTATTGCCCTGGAATTTTATTTATATTAGTCCCAGAGAGACCTTGATCCAATGACACATGATCACTTATCAATCACCTCTCTCTCCACCATCTTGAATAATTCCTTATTCTCTTCTCTGGCTCCTTCCCTTCTCTCCCCAGATGTGAAGAAAGGGACTTTGCTCCACAAAAACATCCACACTGTGATTACCCCTTCAGCTACTAACCCTCTTTCCCTCCCTTCTCTTATCAAACACAGAAGGACAAAGAGAGATTAGAGAACCTTTGATGGCCTCTTTTCTTCATCTCTTAGACATTTCTTTAAAGCCTCCTCCCCCAATCTGATCTCTGTACACACACTCTTCTGGAAATCTCTCAGAAAGGCAACCATGGACACCAAATAGCCAAACAATTGATCCATGTTCAGTCTTCACGTCAGTAGACTCTTCTTCATCCTGTGGCGATTTAGCCACATTCTCCTGAAAACCACCCATGTTTTGTTTCTAGGCCATGAGAGAGATGTCGTGTTTCCTACCAGCTCCATTGACTGTCTCTTCTCTATTTCATAAAAGTGGGCATTACCTAAAAATGATGACAGAAATGTCATCAACTCTTACCTTTTCTTATTTTAAGAAGTCCTATTTTGAACTGATCACTGCAATGGACTCAGTCAACCCACATCCCTAGGAGACTGTCCCAGGGGCCTCTGGCTCCTAAATACATTGTTAAGGTTGAGATTACCTTATGCCACATGCCCTTGTTCCAGTTCCTCCACTTCACACTTGAGGGTTTGGTAAGGTTCTTGCCAGGTGTCTCACATATTCACTTCCCTTAAAGACATTTCCATTAGTGATTAGGATTCTAAGCAGATGGTTGGTTTCCACAATCTGGTCCCCCATGCGCTATGGGCATACTTCACAGATTTTGATGGATGGATGCAAATTGTGTTTTTCAGGGTGTATACAAAGTGTGTGTGTGTGTGTGTGTGTGTGTGTTTGGTGAGAATCTGGAAGGGAAGAGTAAAATATATGGGTACAAATAGCCACTTTGAATTGAAATTTCACTTCTTACTTTTTCCCCCATCCCACTTCAGGCTATTGCTACCCAACACTTACATCAATTCCGTAGCCATTAGATCAGTGTTTTTCAAACCTCTTGCATCATAATCTTCAACTGTAGTTTTTATTAAGATAATGCTTCCTACCTTTTAAAACCCATTTCTACTGAAATGAAATCTCAAAAGATAGGGTCCTAGTATGATGTTCTCTCAGTATTCTACAATCTGATTCTCATCTACCATTCCAGGCCTATCATCAGTTACTTGATGACATGTAACTCAGGTTTCATCTGCGATTCATAGGCTTTGGTTAGTGTTCACATGACAACTATGATGTATTCCATTCATATAATAGTTTCCAATTTGACTGAACATTAAGAATGTTCTGTAAGACTCAGGAACTCACAAAAAACAATAAGCAAATGTAAATAAAATGCAAGCCTAGTGAGAGCATGCTTCCTTTGTAATCAAAGCTTGCATATCTTTCTACCAGTGAATGTGCTTGTTGGTAAGATTCAAATAAAGAAACTGGAATAACCTTTACAGGACTTTGCCTTGTTGAATTGTGCCAAGTCTGGGGAAAGGTTGTTCTCGGAAGCTAGATTGCCTCTATCTAAATCTTAGCTTCTTCATTGGCCTTGATTATGTTATTTATTTAATCTCTTTGCCTCAGTTTCCTCATTTGTAATATGCACATAAGAAGAAGAGTTACTTCATAAGGTTTGGGGGAATTAATTAGTTAATATGGATAAAGAAAATAGGATGATGCCTAATGTATATAATCAGCACATGTAACACACTGCAAATGCCAATGTATAAATAAATAAAAGAAATGCTAAACTTAATTTTATATTTAAGAAATTTGAAATATTTGGAGTATATTCAGATGTAAGTCAAAAATTGTGACTCAGAAAAAACTTGGTTTTTGGTCATACAAAGAGAGATTTGGGTGTCATCAATACATAAATGGAACTTGAAGTCACAGCTTTACATGCGTTCACCCTGAGAAAAGTAAAGATAAAGAATATGAGAAACTTTGAGACAGAAGCTAAAATGGGATCTGGAGGCAGACACAGAGTTGAGTGGCTGTCTTGTTTAGAGGACTTGACATTTCATGAATAGTAAACAACCATTATTTCTGGGTCTAAAAGAATAATCTACAAGCATCTTCATCTTACAGAAAACAGCAGTTATGCACACCAGTGGTGATATGTAGAGCCATTAAAATTATTTACTCTTGGTTTTTTTAAGCTGTTCATCAAGTCCTTCCCAACATAGCGATCACATTACAACAAATTTTTGTTTTTAAGACAAGCATTAAAGCAAAACTGTTCCATGAAGATCACCAATGCACTAACAGGAGAGGTGATGGGTCTGAGTAACTCTAAATTGGAGTTATTTTCTATCATACAAATGTCTTGGACCTATGGAATATGCCGGCTCTGTGTTCAAAGGGAGGAGATCTGTTGGCAGTAGGGCAGGACCTGGGAGCCAAACATGCTGCATAAAGGTGTTAGCAATGCTAGGACAGCTTCTCAGGAACAAGGAGAGGTGTGGAGAGCTGGTGACCTATAGCATCAGATCCATGTGCTGTTTAAGCAGGTATTCTCGAGTGACACTTCCCCAGGACTCTTCCTGTGCATGGATACTCTGGTGTCAGATGGGCAGGCAGGTCTTTGTGGTCTGGTTTGGTCCACAAAGCTTTCCAGTTCCCAAGTTTTGCAACCCAGCCCAGGTATTGTGTATCTGCATTCTTGCCTAGTAAAATCTGTACTCTCTCACCTTCCTACCCTGCAGACCTCGTAGGATTGTCTAGCGATGACTTGCACTTAATGTGGGGAGAAGAGGTTCTGAAGTCCGGGAAAGGTAGGAAAATGCTCAGCAGGTGTTAATTTGAGAAGTATTTTCAACTCAGAATAACCTCGCTCTCAAAGTTCTGTTGATCTACAGTGACCATGGAAAAGAAAGAATGGATGTTAAACACTTGAGGAATTCTCCAGTTATTTCTTGAATAAATATACTTCATAATAGGGAATTTTTTTAAAAAATGATTTGTAGTCCCATGTGATCTTTCTGATTATACTCTGAAGCCATTCTATCAGCATTTGTATTTGGCCACAAAATAAAATTTGGCTAAAGAAAAGCCCTACAACATTCCAAATATATTAAACAATGAGCCCACAACAAAATAACAGGAACTCTGACAATTAAGTTCACAAACTCACCACTGTGTGGTTACATTGGCAGCCCTGGGAAAATAATTAAGGTTTCACAGCCTTTGTATATCAAAGTCTCACAGCAGGGTTCAGTGCCTTGCCTAGTGGTGGTGTGTGTTTCTGTATGCTATTGTGAGAATGCCAGAGCTTGAATTAGAGCAATGAACAAAGATTAAATTTTTTTGTTAAACGTGGCAAGAGTAGAAGTAAAATCAGTGAAAGGATGGATAATCCCATGAAGAAAACATCAGCGTACAAATAGATTAAAGATTTTTTTGAGGGAAGAGAAATGCTCACTGATTAAGAGAGGTCAGGGTGATCGCTCACAAGTGCAAAAATCCATTGAATTGTGCATCGAAATCATTGGCTGACTGTGAAAAGCAGAGCAAACCTAGCATGTAGATAGAGAAACAAGTAGGAAAATCTTAACTGAAAATCTTGGCATGAGAAAGGTGTGACTCTTATATAACAACAATGCATCAGCTCACATAGCACTGTCTGTGAGGGAGTTTTTAGCCAGTAAACAAATAACCCTATTGGACCACCCTCCCTACTCACCTGATCTAGCCCCCAGTGATTTTTTTTCTTTACCTTAAGGGAAATATATTGATGATGTTCAGGATATCAAGGGTAATATGATGACAGCTCTGATGGCCATTCCAGAAAAAAAGTTCCAAAATTGCTTTGAAGGGTGGGCTAGGTGCTAGCATTGGTATACAGCTTCCCAAGCACATACCTTTGACAGGAAGTACTTCAAAGGTGACTGTTGTGATATGCAGCAGTGAGGTATGTGGCACTTTTTCTAGGATAAGCTCATGAACCGAACTTGTCAGACCTTGTATTATATTGATATCTCTCACTTTAATAATCACAAGATAAACTAAAATATTTTCATTCAATACCCCAGCATACATGGTCACATTTTCACATTCTCACATTCCCCTGGTGGTGCAGTATATTTATCAGAATTTGAACATTGCATTAAATTATTAATTGAGTCTGATTGGCCCCAATGTCTTTTAAAAACATTATAATGAACATAATATCGTTTTAGTTTGATTTTCTATTTTTAATATTATGAGTTAGCTAATTTGATACTTATCTTTCCAATGCTCTTTGTGATTTTTTTTTAATCGAATGCTTCCCTCAACCTCAACTTTTTAAGTATGCAGCACTTCCTAAGATTGTTATTTTTTTACAGTTTTTCAGGCCACCGAGCTGTTTATGATATTATTTTCCTAGTTTATTAACATTCCTACATTGTTTATTCACATTCCATTAGATGATGATTTTACAACTCTCTTCTGTCTTTTAATAGCTTTTGCCCTATTGTCATACTCAGTTGATAATCTGATGCCTACTTATTTGAAAAAATAGCAAAATAAAAAATAATTTATCTCTGCATCTACCACCACACTTACCGAACCCCCCATTCATGTGCCTGATCTCATTTCCTTTTGCCTGCTCAAAAATATTGCTCTAATTATTACCCTCGCTCCGTATCACTAATTTCCCCCCTTTCTTGGATGCTTTTCATCAACATAACAATCTGCTGTAATATATTCAGTTTAGGCCTCAATTATCATCTGTCTCATTTCTCTGCCTAAATTCCTTTGAACAAAACTCCTCTCAAAAGAGTTGTCCAAAACTCATGATCTTCACTTCCTGCCCTCCCATTCGTTCTTGCATCCATTCCAACTGGTGTTTTTGTCCTCAGTACTCTACTGAAACAGCTCTTGTCAATGTCATCCAAGGCCTCCTCAATGCTAACTCCATTAGTCAATTCTCACTTCTCACTTACTCAAGTAATTAGCAGCATTCAACAATTAATCACTCATTCCTTTTTGAAACACTATCTTCACTGATTTCCAATACTCCCCTCAGCATAAGTTGTCTTCCTGCCTTACCAGCTGCTCCTTCTCAATTTCTTTCTGTTTTTTAATAACCTCAACCTCAAAATATGACATTGGCTTCTCTTATTTGTCTACAATAACTCTTCAGTTTCAATCTCAATACATATATTGTATTTGTAAACCAAACCTGAGCTCCAGACTGGTATAACCCAGTGCCTACTCAAGCTTCTTACTCATAAATCTGCATTCATATACCAAATTTAACATGGAAATCCTGATCTCCACCTTTATACCTCAGCAAATAGCAGCTTTATTTGTGCAGTTTGCCAGACCAGGATTCATGTAGTCATCTTTCATGTCTCTTTTTCTCACAACAGATAGCAATCAAGTAGCATATCTTCTTAAATCTAACTTTGAAATAATATCCAGCTCTTATCTTTCTCACTATAAACACAGGTTTTATATCCTGGTCCAAACATTATTCCTATTTAGATTATTGTGCTTGACTTCTGTAGTAGCTACTACTGGTACCCTACCCAGATCCTGCTTATTGGGCAGGTGCACTTAATTCCAGAAATTGTTGAGTATTGAATGATAAGTAGCTCATAGCTGCACTCCTGGAGAACTGCCTTTAGAAGACCAAAGGGAACTCTTTTTCAGAGATGGCTTCAAGGCTATAATCACCTTCCTCAAGTTGGCCAATAGGCAGTGATGATTCATACAGAGTTACAAAAGCCTAACCCCTTTCCTCAAGATAGAACATTTCTCTAACATCCTTCAGACTCTATAGAATTTCTACTGGGATCAGGCTGAGTGTAACTACATTTTTGCCTCTCCCTGTGTCTTATCCTCCTGCTTTTAGTTCTTTGTAGGTTTCTCCCGAAAATGCTTCCATCTTGAATCCCTTGTACAATAATCTCTGTCTCAGGTTTTGCCTCTATGGAACTTAACCTAAGGTATACCCTAACTCATTTTCTTTGTATTTTTACTGCCCTGGCTGTTCTCAACAGTGAGCAAGTGATTTCAATGAATCTCAAATGCAGATTGTGTCATTTCTCTGGACAGAACTTTCTAACAGTCTTCTATCTCATTCATGAAATCCACTAGAGTCTATTCAGCCCTATGTGATTATAATCTCTCTGACCTGATTTCCTATAACTCTTCCCTTTTCTCTCTCTAACCCCACCTGTGTCCTCAGGGCTCTTTATAAAATGTATACTTCATATATTATATGAGTGTGTGGACTCTCCCTCCCCCATGAGGTCCAAAATCCTTATAGAACTTTTGACTCTCCATAAACTTAATAATAGCCTACTGTTGACTAGAAGCCTTGCCAATAACATAGGCAGTCAATTGACACATATTTTGTATGTCATATGTATTATTATGTATAATTTATTTTCATAATCACTAAGTTAGGAAACGGAAGTGATATTAAGAAAATCAGAAGGTTCGGATTGCATGTGAAAACCCCACACTGTACCCCAGAAGTGCATTAATGTACATAGTTACCATTCAATAAAAAAAAAAGAAAATCAGAAGGAAGAGAAAATAAATTTACTATTTATTCAGTAAAAGTGGATCATCATAAACGTCTTCATCCTTGTCTTCAAATTGAGTACATAGAGGAGGAGAAGGAAGAAAAGGATTTATCTTGGTCTATCAGAGGTGATAGAGACAGAAGAAAATTCACATTCGGGTGGACATGCGCAGATACAACCCATGTTGTTTAAGGGTGTACATGAAGAGAATAACTAAATTTGATAGATACATATTATTTAACACTTATCTTTCAGAAAGTAATCTCTGTGACAGTAGAAACTTTATTCACTGTGCCTGGAAGAGTTCGGGGCATATAATGGAAATCAAAATGTATTTGTTGAATTAATGAGTCTTCTAGGTTACCTACCTCAATGCTCTCCTTTATCCTGGCTCCCTTCCAATATCCAAATGAGAAACAGAATTTTATTTAGGGCAAAAGTAAGTGCTAAGAATTAAATCTCAAAAACTATCCTCCTAAATAAGAAAATAAGGGCTGTGATTTTTGCTATTTGGAATTTAAAAGTCCCTCTAATATCTCAACAATTCTAACTTAAGACTTAAGAGGAAAAACAGTTTGAGAAAGAGACATAATTGGGGGCATGATTCTTTTGAGTTAAAGGGCCTTTGTTCATGACTTTACTTCCATCAGACTCAGAAGATTGAGTATCCAGGTTAACCAAGCTTCAAGCACAACCTACATTGTAGTATATATTCAACATTTGATTCAAAGAGTGACTATCATTTGTTAGGTCATCTAGATGGTCTAGCGTTTGCTATTAAAAGTTCAAATTCATCTATTTTTAAAAAATAAAAACCAAATTTAAGTCTGAGGTCAGTAACACAAGTTACAGATGCCAAAATGAGAACCTGAATACCAACTAGAAAAGATTTTACTTTTATTCCATAAAATTTTTCTTAACAGTCAGTAGGAAAAATTAGATAGAATTCTTATTATACAGATATATTATCTGAGCATTTATTTCTGCTTCTCTCAATCCTTGTTCCTTTAGAAACAAACAGATGGTTAAAAAAATGAAAATGGAATAAATTAAGTTGATATCATCAAGGCAATCTTAATCTCTCAATAAAAACCCTCCTTCTAAAGAGCAACCTTATGTGTCTGTCTGAAAAAAATAGCACACTTGCATTTCTGATTAGGAATCAAACTGGGCAGACCAGCATGGCAATTTTGTGAAGGGTGTCTCTGAAATGAATATATTTAGACATTAGCCATTGAAAGCAACTTCAATTAAGAAACTATGTATTTAGACTCTCTCTGTGCTAGGTGTTAGCATGCGGCTTAAAATTCAAAAAGAAGGAGTGACAAAATGCTTATTGGATACAATTGTGTACCAGGCATTAATCTAGGCACAATGGATGCAATGATAAGCAAACAGATGTTTTTCAATGAATAAAAGAGACATTAACTATTTAAACACATATATATGATTAAACGTCTGGCAAATACAGTGAAGGAAATATATCGTATCATGATAGCATATAGCAGGGAGCCTTGATCTAATCATACAGCAGTTAAGGGAAGGCTTCCAAAGTGAAGTGAATCTTCCAAAATGGGAAGGACAAAAGGCGAAAGAAAGTTGGTCAAGGGGAAAGAAAAGTTGGAGCTAGTGTTTCTGAAAAAGAAACAAGCAAGCAAATGCCCTGAGGCACTGAGTAGAAGTGAGTGTACACGGTGATCAGAGAGTGAGGCAGGCAGAGGACACTCCAGGGTAAGACAGAAAGGAGGCTGGAGACAGAGTCCAATTCTGATTACAGAGCACCTAGCAGACCACACTAAGGAGATGCTGATAGTATTAAGAACAGTGGGAAAGCATTAACAGGTCTTCAGGCAAAGGTGTGTGGTAATGATAAGGTTAGATATGTATTTCAAAAGATGACTCTGACTGCAATGTGAAGAACAGATTGGATGCAAGGCAAAAGCAGATGACAGGAAATGGATGAACACAGGTATTATTGTGGTCCAGGAAAGAGGTGATGCCAGCTTAGACAGGTGGCCCTGGGAAAGATAAAGAGAGAGGGATGGATGCAGCATATGACTGGAAGGTAGAATCCCCAAGCCGTAGCGATGGAATTGCTTATAGCAATTAAGGGCGGGGGGATGAAGTTGAGGAATTGGATGTCTGTTGGTATTTATAGGTATAAGGTCCACAGGAAGAAAATGAGGTCACGGTGAGCAGGTAGTGAGGTAGGAACAGGATTTCAATTTTGGATATTTTGGATCATAAGTGCCTCAAAAGCACTCAATGGCAGATACTGAAAAAGTAGTAGGATATACTGGCCTAAACCACAGAGGACAAATGTGGGCTTCATATAAAAATTAGTGAGTCTTTGATATGTAAGTGATAATTCAAATCACAGTGATAAAAAGAATAGGGTAGGGGAATAAAAAAGAGGACCAAGTTGTGGCACTTAAGTAGAAGTTAAAGGGAGATAGCAAAGAAGGCAGAGATGGAAGAGAAAGCCAAGAGATAGTTGTGTAACAGAAGCCAAGAACGAGGTCCTCTGAAGACATGGTAGAAGGGAGAGACTAAGTCCAACTAGTAAGACTAGGGGTGACTTTACTTACTACCTGGCAGTTGGAAAAGACCTGGAATAATGCATGTCAAGCTTCTGAGATTGGAATAACCCCAAACTATAACCCTGAGTCAATAAGTACGATCTTGGGATTTATCAGTCAAGAATTCCACTGAATAGTATTGCTCAAAAGATAAAGGCACGTTATAATTATAATGTATATGTGATACATTTGTTTTAAGGATTATAGAAAGATATTGATGTGGTACAATGTCATCTGACCTTAAGGAGAGAGTCAGAAAAATTTATTATTCCTTCTTTCCTGAGCGCATAGCTAGACTACATTTCCCACTCATGGACATGTACATACAACGTAAAGCAAGTAGACTCAACCCACTTCTGGGTTCAATCAGAAAACCTGTCTGGATTCCCTATTCACCTACTGATGGGAGAGAAGTCTGAAGCTTGAGACGAAAATGAAGCTATAGATGCATAGGAAAAAACAGGTGTCAGAATGAACAGGTAGAAGGCAGCTCCAATCAGAAATTCCAACTGATTGTGTATGAATGAGAGATAAACTTCAATTGATTAAGTCAGTGGAGTTGGGGTTTTATCTGTGATAGCAGTAAGTATTAACTACTCTAACTAATACAATGAGGTTTGCTACTTGGGAAGAAACTCTAATGGGCAGCATTTATTTCACAGCCCGTGAGTGCCTCTCTCTCACCTCTCATTGATTCACTAGTGAACCATATTTCAATGACACGGACAGAATGTTCAAAGCCAAAAGGTGGTTAGGTGCTACTAACCATTTCCTTAATCTGAATGGTTCAGATTAATTTTTAAGTGTTTTTATTTCTGGTTGTTTCCCTGGAAAAAATAGTATAATTATTTGGAGTAAATTAGAGTTAAACTACACTTTTTACCAGGGAAGGAAAACGAACCTCCATTTTATTTCTTTTATTGACAATTAATGAAAAGGCAAACTCTAATTTTGTTACCAATATTGTGTTACAGTGATGTAAACAGTAATTAAGAAAAATGTAGTTCTCTCAAGTTGAGACATCTCCAGATTTTTTAAATATGTACTTTTCACTTAGAACCGCACAAAAATTTATCTAAAATATGTGTTTATATGTAACAACATGCAAGTGTTCATATGACAGCTTGGCAAAGAAACTGCAGAATCTTTACAGAAAATCTGCTATGAATATTGCATATGCATAATCATAACTTCTTATTTAAATTTTTGGATGGGGGAGAGATGGCACAATTCCCGGGTGAAGGACACAGCTACAACTTAGACTTTGCCT
The DNA here is from genome assembly GCA_963574575.1 of Galagoides demidoff. Classification (NCBI taxonomy): domain Eukaryota; kingdom Metazoa; phylum Chordata; class Mammalia; order Primates; family Galagidae; genus Galagoides; species Galagoides demidoff. The sequence continues at coordinate 11,010 of CAUYQV010083376.1, read as the reverse complement.
TACAAATGCAAGCAATGTAACCTAATTGTATGTGCCCTCATATTAATGAGAAGTTTAAAAAAAGAAATAAGAAGAATTTTCAGAATTCTGAAATGCAGAGACGTTTTTCAAAATAGGAATATGGTAGTTAGTGAATAGTATACCTAAGATTACTAGTAATGAGTAGAAATTAGAGGAAGTTGTGCATATCTTTATAATTACAAGGAGAAGATCAGTATATATTACAGCTGTTCAGTAAATTTTTTTATTATCAAAGAAAAGAGAAAGGGACAACAATGAAACAGTGGTGAAATCTGAGAAGTTCTATAGGTGAAGAACAGACAGAAGAAAGAAATGTTGAATGTATGAAGTATTACTAATGTGATTGAGATGTTCTCTGCATGGTTGACAATTTCTAGGCTTGATTTTAGTACTTGATCAGTTATTATGACTAGTGTTAATTACTTTAACTTAATTTTTAGTTTTTGCTCTTGGAGAACCAGCTACATAATTTAAGGGTCCAGCTAAGTGGGGGCCCCAACTCAATGTACAGTTTGCATTTCCATGAAGCTAGGCCTGCCCAGAAGTCACTCCCCCTCAAAAAAGAAAAAAGCCAAAGCAATAGAACAGAGGTCAAGATTTTTCAAGTATAAATGAATAGAAATATTTGGTTGCTGGTCTTAGAGTTTTTGTATTTACTGTGGGTATTAATGTTGTCCTACAAAGCTCTACTGGAAGCATAAGATCTTTGGTTTCCTGACTTTATTTCTCCTGTGACATAAAGTCAATCAAAATGTGGCCAAAGAGGTCTCTAAAGCAAAATAATCCAATATTCGTTTTTGATCTTGCTGGGGTTTGAATGCTTCACTTAAAAATCTCATAGGTTGAAACCTAATCACCCATGTGATGATATTAGAAAGTCGGGTCTTTGGGAGGTGTTAAGATCATGGAGGAGACCCCATTAAAAGGATTAGTGCCCTTATATAAAGAGACCCCAGAAATCCAATTTGTCATCTTCTGCCATGTAAGCACATAGCTAGAAGGCACCATCTGTGAATCAGAAAGCAGGTGGTACTTGCCCAACACCAAATCCGCTGGGGCATTGATCTTAGACTACACAGTTTCCAGAACCTTGAGAAATAAATTTCTGTCATTTATAAACTACGAAGTCTTTGGCATTCTGTTATAGCGGCCTAAAGTGTCTAAGGCAGCTCTGAACTTAAATAGCACATAACAGAATAGTATGCACTGCTGTTTGAGATGTGTCCCCACACATCTACCAAATACCGGCAAGCTTAGAGTCCAATAGTACCTGGGTGAGAACAAAGCTATTGAAATTTGCCAGGCAAGTTCAAAGAGGGCACAATTCTTTATGTGGGATTTCCAATCTGCCTCCATGGACAAGAGAGGACACACCTCCTTGACAGTCTTTGTAAGTGAGAGAGATAGAAGGGACCAGCCTTCTTAGAAAATGCAGTGAATATAAATGAGAGACTATGCCTTTGTTTGCTTTACCATGGCTTTAACTAGTTCTAATGCACAAAGTCAGAGAGAGGATACCAAGAGACTTTCTTGAAAACGAGTCTATGGTGCCTGCAAAAAGTAGAGTGTGATGACTGGTTCTGTCATTGAATGTTCACTGAGGTTCCAGACCAGGTTACTTATCTTGGGCTACTAGAATGGGGGAGGAGTATTGGTGAACGATGACATAATTGTTTGGCTGTGTAGTGGGACAAGAACTGACACACTGAAATTTATATTCCAAAGAGCTAAGAGACACTCCTGTACTACAGGTCCCAGGTTGGTGCTTTAGAATTGCCAAGTCTGAAAACATTTTAAACTCTGATCTTCAGTAAATACTTACATGACTTGTTTGTGGAGTGACTCTTAAATTGAAAACTATAAGTAGAGTTTTTATTATCATAATTATATAAAGATTATTTTCTGCAGAGTGAAATATGTAAAGTATACATTTACTTTTCTCTGATTCCAGAATGTCAGAATCAATAGGAGATTTTTTAAAATTTTGTTATTAAACCATAAACACATAGGTCATGTATACATTAATGCATTTATGGGGTACAATGTGCTGACATCACATAGAATTGGCCCCTAAGTATTTTCAAATTCTTAATCATACACTGCAATCTATTGATGTCCTCCTTCCAAGAGATCCTCCTAAATACCTTTTATCTATTTTCTTATAGTTTCCATCTTTTTCCTCTTTCACTATTTTTTAGATTCATATAACTTTATTATTCTTCACTTAAATTTTCAGTTTTGGCAGTTATATTTTGAATTTTTAAGAGCTCAGTCACATTCTGATTTTCCTTCTTCATAGTACCTTAAATTTTTTTAATTGATTTATTTTAAGGTTTAAAATCTTGAATCTCTATGAAGATAATATTATTTCTCTGTTTCCTGAATTATCTTTATTTCCCCTGAAATCACTTCTCTTTTTAGTCATCCTAGCTTTCTTGTTCATATTTCAAATTTCCTCAACTACCTGGTACAACTTAGTTTTCAGTTTATATATCAGAATATTTCTAAATGAGCTAACAGAACCTTCAATTTAGAGATCTATACAAGGGGATGTAGCTTGTTAATTAGCTGCCTTCTCTTTATGATGAAGAGAAGGGAGTTAGCCATCATGATCTTTCTCTGATGCAACAATCACCATACTAAACTGCCCTAGTTCTTCATTTAATTCCTTCATTAAATAAATCTTGTTTTGTTCTGGTTTTGTTAGGTTGATGATGTATACTTGGCTGCAAGTTAGGCATTCTGTGGTTTGGGACTGAGGACAGAAGCGATAAGTTAAGAAGAATTAAACTGCTCCATATATTTTGTGCAGATCCAAAAATGGTCATTATTTATTTCTTTCCTATATCCACACTTTTGTAATGTGACTTTGTAGCTCTTCTCCTCAACACCTGGAAGCTATTTCTACATCCCATTGAATCTGGATTGGTCTTATAACCTAGTTGAGCAAGACAATGCAACAGACGGGCAAGTGTGTCAATCCTAAGCCTAAGCCTCACGTATATGCTTTCTCTCATAACTCTACTTAGCCATCATTTGAACAATCCCAGATCAGCCTGAGGAATGTTGAGACTGACTAGGTGACAGCCAGTTTAGCAGAGCTGAGTAGCCAATTAGTTCAGTGAAGACGCATGAATAAACCCAGATGAACCAACCCAAACCACTGATCAGATAGAATAGTAAATGAATGAATACTGAACAAATGACTGTTTAAAGCCATTGTGACTAAAGGGGTTTGTTAGGAAGCAAAAATTGATGCACATATTTCTGATGAAAATTCTGGTTATAGTTGTGGGTCTCCTTTCAATGCTCATCAATACTGTCTTATCCTCAAATGGAGCCTTGTTTCTTTGTGTCAGGCCACTGGGGGGTCCTTCGTGGGTATTGCCTCCTCCACACATACTCTCTACAATGTTTGCCTTTGTTTTGCTTCAACAATCAACATCATTCATTCACATTTCATCTTCTAGAAATTTGATTTAAAAATCTCTTATCAGTGCTAGTCTTTTCCCATTCTCTTTATTGTGTGTTGTACAGATTTATTTTTCTTCAACTATTTTTATGGATTTTAGAAAAGAGAGGGGAATACAGACAGCAGCATGTGGTATATCAACATTTGGACTCAAAGTCAACAAGTCATTTTGGGGCCTCTACTGAGTGCAGGCTCTAAAACTTTAGAAACACCAGTAGGTGGACTATTAAATAAGCAGCATTATTATTCCTTTAGTAAAGCACATTTCCTAAATATCACTCAGGAAAATGTGTTAGTCTAATCCCTGCACATTTCATAAATTAACTGTTTTTATATAAAAATTATCTTTCAGATTCTTATTCATGTATATACCATCTTATTCCATAAAGAACTCATGTTTGATTTTGATCTAATCTGGACAATTCCTTCCCTCATTGTTAACAAATGGTAAATTTAACTATAACTAACTTTCAGTGGAAAAAAATAGAATTAGTACACTGCAAATACCCAATTATTGGGTGGATATATGAGGTAACTAAAAAATGAAAAAAAGAAAACCAGGCATTTATATTCATTTATAAACATTAGTCATGTGCATTTTGTCTTCCTAACAGATAAATGCACTGAAATGACTAAAAGCATGTGGATTGGGGCTGAGGCACAAGAAGTAAAGGAATTATATATTGTGTCCCAAATCACAGCATCTTCCATGACCTCCCTCTTAAGCGTCTTCCAGATGAAGAGCCAAAGAATCAAAGCTTCTCATCTTTCCACATAAACAAGACATCAAAATCCAGTTTCTGGCCCTGCTACAAACTGTGTAACCTGGAGGAAGTCACCTAACTTCTTTGGATTCTCGGGTTCCTTGTATCTATCAAATAAAGAGGACAAACTAATGATGGCCAATTCTTTCATCTTACTAGTTAGCTCCCTACAATATCATCAAAATAACCTTCAATCATAGGCTTTCAAGTCACCTGGACTTGGGTTTGAGTTGAAAGTCTGACACTTACTTGCTATAAACTTTTGGCAAGCCTCAAAACCTAAATTGTATTACCGATGAAATGGAATATTTAGATAAATTATAAGGGAGAATGAGTAAATTGCTCCTAATCTAGCACTTGAAACCTAGTAAGCACTCAATAGAAGCTAGCCAATATTAACCAGTATTAACCACTGTCTTACTTTGTTACAAAATATTCAATATTTGTTTACCCAGATGCCAACTGAATATTTCTTTTGACAGGTAGATCACTACTTTATAAAAAATTCCTTTCCACTCTAGGAAGTTATTAAATTATTAAGGCTTTGCTTAAAATGAACTTCAGCTTGACTTATTGTAACCCTATATTCTGCCTCCAATTTAGAGTACTTTTTAACCTGAGGTCCACAAAGATTTCAAGAGGTTGTTAAACTCAGATGAAAAAAAAGTTACATCTATATTTTCACTAATTTCTAACTGAAAAATAATATTTCCTTCGATTATGAATATAGTCAACAAACCACTGTAGTTTGTGACTTTGTCACTAGTAGAAATCATATTTTCTTACCTCATTAGATTTATTGCAAGCATTTCAAAATAAAATGTGTTAAATATTAGATCTGCTAGGCATGGCGATTTAATACATTAATAAAAATGTGCATATATTATATACCAAAATGTGTTTTAATAATTTGATACCTTGTTTTAATATAGTTTCCTTATAATCCTATTTTATTTTGTATTTAAAAACATTATATAGTCATCCTTCAGTATCCAGAAAGAAATGGTTCCAAAACTTCCTACAGATTCCAAAATCTAGGTATCTAAATTTAACACTGTTATTTTTAATGAATGAAATAAAATTGTGTTCAGGACAGTGAAATTGTACCATGAAGGGATTTTTTTTTTTTTAAAATGAAAGCAGGATTATACTTTAACTCAATAGTCAGTAATCCCATTTTTGAAAATTAGCAGTCTCCTCATTCTAGTAGAACTCTACTCACTCAAGTTTTTGCAGTGGGATCTTGGATGCTATCATGATTCTAGAATTAATACATTTACCTCTGAAGATGGAAGTTTAAATTCCAAAATGATAAATTGCTGCTATGTATTGCTATAGTTCCTCATAATGTTTGGCTCCTTACGTAGGAAATATAGTTAAGCACTAAGCCAAAGGGATTTCTAAATAGACCAATTCATTCAAGATAACTGAAGCTTAGGTTCACTACATAAAGGCTTAGTCGCAAAACGACAATGCTATCTATACCCATTGTGTTTTTTCAAGATCTAAGAAAGAAACAACAAACGAATGATTAAGTACAATTTATAACTCTTTTAATGTACATATTCCAAATTATTAATTGGAGGTTTTATATATTTAGATATGTAATGAATTTTCACTAGTTTTACTGAAAATCCCTTAAGTATTAAGACTTTTCTCAGGGTATATAATGTGGTCAGGTAAGTTTAATCCTTGTACATAAGGAGCATTACCATTGACTTCGACACGATTTTAGTGCCAAACTTACTGCTAAAGACCATAAGTAATGTCATAGAATACAAAGTCCTTAGGAGAATAGGCCAATATGATAGCTATGCACATAAGCATGTAGGCCATTGGGGGAGGAGGAAGAATGGAAGAATAGGCTATGCATTGGAAATGTGTACAGAATTTAGGTTCCCATAGGTCAGCGTTTCTCAAACTATAAGATGTTAAGATGTTCCAAGATGAAATTTTATAACAACATTGTTTCCTGTAAATATATTTAATGCATATATTCAAATACACTGTAATTGTTATTATGCAAGAATCTACATTGCAGAAATTGAGACATAAGTGACCAGGTATATCATGATTTAATGAGGTAGAATCTAAATATTAATGCTTCATAACAATATTGATGTCAACATCAATGGTAAATATCAATAATGATGTATATTTTGAACACATTTTCTAATGATTTCTACTATATGTTCCAGAGTAGGGAAAGAATCATTGAATTACAGAATTTTTATGCTGGAAGGAACTTCGGTATAGTCTCCTGGCTTTACTTAAGGGTAAAAGTGAGGCCCTGAGAGAGGGGATGACTGGGGTTGTTAATTCAGTGAGTTGAACTAAGGATGCCTACTAGTTTCTAACTCTGTGCTTTTCTACCTGGTTCACCACTCCCTGATGTGGAGGATGAGGTGAAAGGGAAGGAAGTGAGAAAAGAAAGAGGGAGAGAAAAGGGGAGAGAGGAAGGGAGGAGGGGAGAGAAGAGGGGAGGGAAGAGAGGAGGGTAGAGGAGGGAGGGAGGGAGGAAGGAAGGAAGGAAGGAAGGAAGGAAGGAAGGAAAGAAAGAAAAATAATTGTATCCACTAAGAACAGAAAAGTTGCCTGTTGGTATTAACGTAGAAATTAAAGATTAGATGAAATGTGCTTGTTATTCAACCAAAGTATTTAACACGTCATGAAACTCCATCAAAAGTTATGCAGAAGAGACATTAAAGACTATGAAATGTACCCTGGAGGTAAACTGTAGAAGCTAATAAAGAGTGGGATAATGGGGACTCAGCACAGATTAGTGACTCAGCTGGAGCAAAAGCAAATTAAGGTTGAATTTTGAGAATGGTTCAAAAATTAGTTAATTCTCACAGTTAGGGGATTGTTTGAATATAAAAAACATAACTCATTCATGTTGGATTAGGCTGAAAGGAGAAATTTATTGAAAGGTTATAGGACTATTTTATAGAACCCAAGGATAAGGAGGCAGTGAAGCTCCTCGCAGGATTAGACATCCTCTAGAAAGCTATCAAACCAGAAACAGCCATCTTCCATGTCTTTTCCCATAGAGCTCAGTTTCTTATCTATGTGTCCCACCGGATATCAGTTTCACTCACTTCGGAGTAGGAAAATAGGCCCTCCTATTTCAAAGTCCAATAAAGAAAGACTAGAATTGATATGTCCCAAATCAAAATTCCTCAGACAGAACCTGTTCTTCCTTTTCAAGTAGTGTAGGGGCAGGAACTTTTGCCCTTTTCAACGAGCTCATCAAGAGATTATCTAGGGTATAAAGAATAACCATTGGCAAAGAAAGCATGTGGCTCCTTCAAACCTGAACATCTTTTAGGAAGAGAGACCTACTGGCAATAGAAAACATAAAAATGCATGGAAAATAAACTGAGAAGCAGGACAAAAAGTCTCTGGGAGGATTATTGATCTCTTCCAGTGGAGGATTATTGATCTCTTCCAGTCCCTACCTTGCACCACAGCAAGCTCTGCTTTGTGACTGTTTAGTAAGCCCATGAAGCGTACAGACGGGGTACTAACCAGAGCTTTCTTACTCCCTTGACTCTCCAGACCTGAGCCACTCAATCCTAAACACCTTCCTCAGAGGTCCTTCTTACCAACTTACTGCCAAGTCAACTTCTCACTTTCCTGTGGATTTAGGATACAGATATTAGTGAAAAAAAGAAAGGCTATCTGCAATGATTGCTATACAAGCAGGTAGAATCTTAGAAGAGATGATCCAACCAGTCTTGGCAAGCTGAAAAAATATGTGCTTCCAAGTTGGCAAAGCCTTGGTTTGACTCCTCAATTCACACTTTGAACCCATCTAACCTAAATCAGTATAACGAAACTGACTTTATTATCAAAATAATGATTTCCTCAATGCATTTTTGCTTAAATACATAGTATAATTTAAATGATAATAACTTAATAGAGCTTATTTGGAATCTATATCTCCTCTACTTATCATAAACTGTATAGTAATTCTGAATTCTGAGCCCTTTCACTTAAAACATGTACATTTATTGAATACTGAAATCTTCATATATAGAAAGCAAGAATTTACCGATCACAGGACCCTTGCTGCAAGGAAATGGTAAAATTACAATGAATAACACATAAGGGGAAGTGAAGGAAAAAAAGGAGGGAAGGGAAGATAGAAAAGGGACAGGAAGGGAAGGGAAAAAAGAGAGAAAATAAAAACGAAGGAAATAGACAATTTTAAATAATTGTGTTAGCTCTTCACATACATAATTTTTCTCTTCACAAGCAACCGTTTAGGTAAGTATTATTACTCCCATTTTACAAATCAGTAAACAGAGACTGAGAAGGATTAAAGGACTTTTCAAAAAATGGTCAAGATAAAGTGATGTGATGGGATCACAGTAGAAAAATATTGCTTTTAGCTCTGGAGTTCAAGGTCTTAGGAAGCAGATAAAATTTGAGCTTTCTATACTCCATAGGATTTGAGCATCAGCAGAAACATCAGCATGAGCCATGGTCCTGACAGCAGAAAGAACGTAGCACGCCTGGGCCTACTAAGCAGCTAGACCCATTCATGGGACAAGACACAAAGGACAGTAGTCTTGGGAATCAGGACGGGGCCAGATGATGGAGAACTTGAACGCTCAGCTAATGGATTGTGATATTTCTGTGAGCAGTAGAGAACCACTAAAGGCCAGTGAAAAAATTATATCCTGAGATAGTTGGCCAGAGGTGATATCTAAGAAAATTGGGCCTGGGAAGCATATGATCGTTACTAAGGCAAAAGGTGGCAAGAGTTTGATTTAGGATTGGGGTCATAAAAATGGACAAATAATGAAGGTGTGAAATCTGCAGAGGTAGACTCACCAGATCCTGACATTTGATTGGATGGTAAAGAGAAGAAATGGGCCAAGACATCCTGGGTTTTATAATAGGAGATTCTCATAGTAACGGGGAGGGAACAAGGAATAAGCCCCTCTCTTTTCTACTCTCTGGGCTTTTTGTTTAACAGGAAGCTAATTCTGAAGCTGCTTTTATACTAAAAGAAACGAAGCATATTGTTTTCATAAACCTTTGTAAAATCTGCTGCATTCTCTGGCATGTTTGCAAATATTGCCACATTCTCCAGACAGTTTATGTGCAACACGCTTCACATTCCTAACAGAGAAACATCACTAAAATAATATTCTTTAACAAATTTATGAAGGTCATTCCCTAAAAGACTACGTTAAAAATGGAAATACATTTGTTGAAAACTGCTAATAATGTGATACTTACACACTAGGTGCAGATATATTTTCAGCCACTTCCAGTGTGGATTTTATTATTCATCCTTAAGACATTTACAGCAGTTACTGTTAACTCTAGCTGAATGTTAGAATTACTTGTAGAGTTTTACAGAATTCTGATGCCTAAGTCCAAACTCCAGTGTTCTGGTGCAAATGACTTGGGAGCCTCCTGGGAATTGGGATTTTTGTTTTGAAAACTCTAGATGATTCTAACGCAAAGCCACCATTGAGCCTCACTCAGCAAGAATAAAAGTGACTGATGATGTTGGAGATAATTAAGTCTATCATGCCATCAAAAAGATTATCAGCTACTCACAATTTGTACATATATGATCTGAAATTGGTCTTGCCCTAACATTAATAAGATGTGAGAAAATTTACATCAAGAACAAGGATTTAGTGGGCTGAGTGGTCAAAATGGAGAGGGCAAATGAATGAGAAAGTTGTGAAGCACGCTGGCTTCCGAAACATTTTGCTTATTCTTTCTCCTGATTCAACAGCTACCCCTGGGATATTACCGCAATGAAAACTTTCCCTTGCTCCTCCCTAGCCACTCTGCAAACACTAAGTCGGTGGGTGGCTGACCCTATAAGTAGATCCCAAGTTCTACTCAGCGTCTGAGTGGCAGCTGCCACCTCCTAGAGGTACAGGGTGCAAAGGCTAAGACAAGGCTTTTATACATGTTGGAAACAAAAAATAAAAACAAACCAACAAAAAACTGGACAGGGAGAGCTGGCTGTTTAGCCCTGCATCCTCACGTTTGGGGGAATGCTGAAAGATCACTTATTTCTAAATCTCTTCTCTCTCCTGTTACACATTGACTAAAGTGTCCATTAACTCTGTGGCTTAAGGAATTGCTGAGAGAAATCCTACGTTAAATGTGCCTATTACCCGGGTGGAGTAAAACATTTCCTTCCATTGTTCAGCATTGCTAAAGAAAAGAAGTACTACCTTTTCTCCAGCAGACAGGGCCATGAGAAAATGGACGAGCTATGCACTAACAGCCTTGGGGAATTTTTTAGGGCACACAGCAGAAAGGTGATCTCTGGGTATTCCGAACTCTTACTCCATTAAGAAGTTTCTCTTCTAACTTGATTCTGGCCTTCATTAATTTTATTACTTTTCCTTGGTGGGGGGGTCCTCCTCCCCAGTGGTCCAAGTGAAATTTTATCCATTTCTCAAAGTCCAGTACCAATACTCTTTTACCCATTTGATCATATCAACTTAAATCAATACTTACCTCTCTTAGTTCTGAAATTGTGTATCTTTTTTTCTTTCTTTTTTATATTAAATCATAGCTGTGTACATTAATGCAATCATGGGGTACAATGTGCTGGTTTTATATACAATTTGAAATATTTTCATCAAACTGGTTAACATAGCCTTCATATCATTTTCTTAGTTATTGTGTTAAGACATTTATATTCTACACTTAGTAAATTTCACATGTATTCTTGTAAGATGCACTGTGTGTACGTTTGCGTTTGTTGTT
>CAUYQV010083375.1:0-23846 GCA_963574575.1 Galagoides demidoff | reverse complement strand
TGGGAGGTTTAATACCTCCTTCCCCACCTTGCAGCCAGTCACTTGTAATCCCCCAGGTCTGTGGCCCTATTCACTCCAGTAGGCCGCTGCTCCTGGAGTTTACCTGGAAAAATCAGCCAGAAATCTGAGTTTGGCAGGGGGGCCTTGCGTGTTTAAATTAGGCTTCTGTCCGGCTAGATTTCTCTGTATATCACAGGTTGCATTCAGCTTTACACTCAGGTGTCAATTCTAGCCTCTGCCTGCCCACTGCCTTTGTCTCAGGCACATTAGCCCCCTGAGGGCTGACGCTCCACCCAAGAAAGTTATGTGTGCCCTGCCTGTGGCTGCAGTCCGGAACCTCTGCTTGCCCAAAGGGATGGGGCTGGAATGGCATTAGCCTGCGGCTCAGGATGCCACTGTTGCTGCACTGGCATCCCCTGAGCTGATTCTCCTCTCTTCACGCCCGCACCACAGTCAGCACAGAACAGCACCAGCCCTTTCCCTCTCCACTTCTCTCAAGGAGATGCCCAAGAATCAGGATTCCATAGGTAATAAACCTCCAGACCTCGGAGTGGGTGGGTGGGGACTCAGAGTTCAATGTTGCATGTGGGGAATATATACAGATTTATACAGTTTTCCAGTTTTGTGCCTGGCCGGAGGGTGCAGTGGCACGCCAGCAGGGGTAGAAGGTCCAGTTTTTAGGGGGTTTCTCCCGTGAGATAGAATGGGAGGAAGTTTGAACTCTGCTCGCTTGTTTGCATGGAGTAAACTGTGAGCCCTTGTTGCGGGGGAGGGAACTCCCGTCCGCTTGGTGGTAGTTTCTGTACCTTTTGGTTGTCTTTTTGGGGTCGCAGCTCGCCTCAGGAAGGTTGAAGTGTGCTCCTCAATCTTCTCTCACCATCAGCTAAGTAGCTAAACTTCTGTCCTTTCAGCCTCCTTCTGGACGGGAGCTTCTGCAAAAAGCTGGCTGCAGTCCGCCATCTTGGCTCCGCCCCCCCTGGCTCTTTTCTCTCTCACACTTATTTCTCCTTCTCCCTCTGTCAGGAACTATAATATGTTCAAGAACTCTTAAAAACTAAACAAATTCAGTTGTTGAAATTTAATACATTAAAATATGTGCACCTGTCATTGGATAAACTTTCATACTAGATACATTTTTCCAAAAAGCCATTCATTTTTTAGCCTACTCTAAGACCGAAAAGGCTGCTCATCTGAAATTAAATATTTTTACCTAGAAGCAGATACTGATCATATTTCAACAATAGACAACTTTACTTATTCACTATTACCTTTGTGTTTATATTCATGTTTAATTATAATCACACGGGCTTGAATTATGGTTTTCAGAACTAATTATAGCTGTTAGTGGCTATTAAATAAGAAAGTGTGTTTGCAGCTCAAACATTTACCTTGTTATATTTCCTAGTGTAAAAAGTTATGTACTGATAGGATGTCAATTAATTTTAAGTGAATTGACATTATTATCTTGCACAATAAAATAAAGTGCTACTTTGTGGATTATCAATTATTAATATTTCGTATTTGCCTGAATTATTCCTATTGTGATATACATGATCATTTTTGTAAGTAAAATAAACATAAAATTTAATTTTAATAAAAAGCTATCACCATTTTCTGCTCAACTATATTAACCCTGTCAAGTAAAAAGTAGTTTATTAGATTCTATCCTACTAATCGTAAGGTTTTGATGCACTTGCCACATCACCTAATTTATACTATGTCACCGGAGAAACTTTGTAGCAGATTTGGACTCATCCTTAAGTGTCTTGAGTATCAAATGACTGAAATTTAAAGAAACATTTGCTATTTTATTAGTTATCTAATTCCATGTCTAAATTTCACTGAAACATTTCTATTAAAAACAAGGACACAATTTCAATTTACTTCAGTTATTAATACATTGTTGGGGCCCGGGATTGGCCAGGTCTCCGGCCTGGGCTTATCTATTGTCTGGACATGGACTGCTGTGCTACCTTGCTCGGTAACAACTCCCCTTTGGTGCCTGAGGACTATTCATCTTAGCAGAAGGGAGAGGGAGAGAAAAACAGTCTTTGAGGGAGAGAAACAGTCTTAGTAGGAGAGTAAACTTAGCAGTCTTCTGAGAAGAGTGCTGGGCAGATGCCCTGTGAGCGGGAGAAGCGAAAAGAGTCAGAGTGAGCCAGTCCGTGAAAGAACGAGAACGAGGGCAGCGCCTGTGGCTCAAGGAGTAGCACGCCCGCTCCATATACCAGAGGTGGCGGGTTCAAACCCGGCCCCGCCAACAACTGCAACAACAACAACAAAAAGAATGAGAACGGACCCCGAACTAACCTCTCCTGCATCTACTTACAGACGTGATCCCACGGTTATTTGTACCACAGGTGTAGGGACTGCCAAGCACTGATGTTTCTGTCTCGTGTGCTCTCCGGTTCAGGAGAGCGCCATCCGTTCCCCATGCCCTGATCACCAACGTTATAGTACCAAGCTGTTATATCACAGGTGTTTCTTATTATAAGTTACAGTGTTCCGTGCTTAACTCTTGCTTCTCCTTTATTGGTCTGCTACAATACATTCCTTATTTTTCCTCTAAACACCTTTGGATCATATTTTTTCTTCCATGAATTATTCTGTTTTCTTTACAATTAGTAAATAAAACTTGTTTTTTATCATATGAAAATGTCCTAACTTCCTCATACCTTTTTATTAATGCTAATTTACTCTATAATTTATTTGCCCTTTCAAGCATCTTTCTCTTTTAACATTGATCTTTAAAATCCCTTTGTAAGTAGCTGCTTATTGAGCTGAGGCACTTCATTAGCTTATCTGGATGCTGTACACGCACACGAAATACTGCTAAGTAAATCCTTGAAAATTTTCCCAGTATTGTCTCTTACACTAAAAATTACTCTATATACTATAATATTTGCATGCAAATATGCATCTCTGAAATCTTCCTTGGGAAATCTGCCATCACAATTTTATGGAGTGAAGGAGCTCGAAAACATAGATGTCAACTGTTGCTCAAATGATCGAACATCTCTACCATGGAAAATGTACTATGAATAATGTTACTATCTTTGTTTAATATTACGTTTGAGAAACTTGAAGGATGCTAGATGAGCCTATAGTAGCTCTTATAAACGAGCCACAAGGTCAAATTTGGCATCCTAAAATCATCCACCCAGTGCTCACCTCACACTGACAGCATATGTTATATCACACATTCTCTGGTTTAAACCAGAGGTACAGATACAGATATCAAACAGATATGATACAGAAATTAAGCCAATATTAACGAATTAACTTCATGTGATTGTATATGAAAAGAGAGGGAGTACCAATCACATAGAAACATAGTAACTTCATCTCACTCATTGTGTTCCCTTTCCCTAGGTCCAGACAAGCAATTCCGATATATAAAAGAAAAGAAAGAGGTAGCTGGAGGCTTCATGTTGCTGGTGTGCAGTTTCTACAGAGAAACGCAGAACACAGAGAAGTTTTATAAGTTATATTAGGTTGGGGGGGTCGATTTTGTTTTTGTAAGATGAGAAAGATGAGAACTTTGTGGGAAAACTACTTATTTTTGGTCAGCCATATGTACACAGGCTTAGTTCTCTACAAAAAGGGAGGGCTGGACCGAATCAAAGTATGATGGCAAAAGGAAAATTCACTTTTCACAAATCATAAGGTTTAAAATGGATGTCACTGGGCGGCACCTGTGGCTCAAAGGAGTAGGGCGCCGGCCTCATATACTGGAGGTGGTAGGTTCAGACCCAGCCCTGGTCAAAAAAAAAAAAAACCTGTAGAATGGATGTCACGGATTCCCTGAACCCTTACCTGAGTCTCGCCTCTCTCTTTGGCTGTGGGTGGTTAACAGAGCAACAAAATATTAAAACCCTGAATTCAATCACATGATGAGTTCAACCTCTCTTCTTTCCTCTTCATACCTCACACAACATCCATCTTGGAGACACTAAGCCAGGGAGAACTGCTATGCCTGTTTGTTTATAAAAATACAAAGCGATAGATCCATAATTATTAAAAATAGTAGAATACTATTATTGCTAATAATAGAAATACATTATTATTTAACATAATCAATATACTAAAAGCACAGTTACTGAGAGGCATATTTAAACATATATCATTGTCAAACATATTGCTATGTAAGAAGCATTTGCTTAAATGTCATCAGAACCTATGAATAGATTAAAATGGTTTTTAAACTGCCATAGGTAACTCTAACATAAACCTAAGACTAGTCAACTGAAATTACTGGGAGGCAAATAAGCTCCAAATAAGCACGAACTTTCTAGCAATGAGTGTCTCTTTTGGTGGAACGTGACAGCCTTGGAAAACATTGTGGTTCTGGTTACTGAAAGAAATCTAATAGAAGTAGAATCACAGTATTCACAGGACACATCCAGACTTCATGTGCTAAAAAGAAGAGAACAGTTGGCCATGGTACAGGAGCACTCACAGTGCGGGTGCAAAGCAGCCTAACAAAACAATCCGAAAAATGAACTCCCACGGTTTCCCAAAGCTCCTTCCCAGGAGTGACTCTAACTAATACAGAGCAATTGAAACAATGTGATTATACATCTACAAAAGCTATTTGTTTTCTCCAACTTCAACCGAAATCAGTAGGAACAAAACCAAAAATTTGTGTCATTCTTAGAACTCAACTTGCCGGACCATAACTCAGATTTTCTCTCTTGATTCCATTTTTGTGGATGGCATGAACTTATTCAAAATTTTTTTCCAACCCTCTCTCTCTCCAGAGGAGATGGGACTATCTTTAATTACTGTTTATTTTTGTGTGGTTTTCCCATTATAATGACAGCATAAGAATATATCCCTGTTGCCAGGGTACCCTAAATGTTCAATTCCTTTCCTTAACACCTAACCTAATACATTTTCTGGTCAAATTCCCTCTTGTATTCATGGCTGACCTCACCTTTATATCATTACAATGGAACCATTTTCTTATTTTGCCTGTTTTTAATAAAGTCTTATTGATCAATATATTGCATTTTAAACATTGGAAATGTACTTAAACATTATAACCACTTTTTAACTTGAGCTTTAACATACTTCTCCAAACTGAACTAATCACTTTTATTTTGCCTTTGATAGTAAAATTATACACGGGGCCCTGAAACCCTCTCACAGACTAACCTTTGTATCCTTTTTCTTGCTAGTTCAGATAGTTCTAAAACCATTCTTTGTGATAATATCAATATGTTTTAACTCATTTCTATTTTTATGATCTTAACATGTATAGTCAGCTATACTTCAAGGTGCCCTAATTTCAAAAAAAAAAAAAGAAAGAAAGAAAAGAAAAGAAAAGGAGACAGTATGAAGTGGATGTTAAGCCATATATTAACGTCCTGTGTAACTACCGGAGGCAGAAAAATGACCCACGTGACCCAAGAAGTATCTACTTCACTAATGGAAGCAGGTTGAACATAGAAATGGACAAGTATGCTTACAATAACTTAGTGATATACAAATTTTGGCTTTCTCAAAGTGATGTAAATGTTAAAAGGGTAAAAAATTCTTTACAAAAGTGAAATTTTATAACAGTGATTTTTCTTAGCATACTGAAAAAAATCAGAGGCAGCCATTGTTGGTAGAGTTTCCAGAAAAGAAGAGGAAATCGGTTACCAATATTGTTTCCCAATAAGGAATTCTGCTTTCTTCTTTTATGGCATAGTCAAACCTGAAGAATGCAACTTGAAGACCTTTAATTGGGGTTCTTGACTGCGAATGCAAGGATTTTCAAACAGCTGGGTGAAGAGGTCAGAGGGTTTAATTGTTCTTATGCATTTTAATAATTACTTTAGAAAAAACTAATAAGTGAGGGAACTAACATCTCAGAGCACAATCTGAAATTCATTAGCTACAAGCAGTGTCCCACAACAAGGATAAATAGTGTTTTTATTGCCCTTCCATGGTTAAATTCAAAGTTTCCATTGTATTAATTATCTGGCCTCACATCCTCTGGAAAATAGAAAGTCAAGTAATTTGGGAAGATGTTTGTGTATACTTGCTTCTAAATAATGTATAAAGTATAATGAAGTTCTGGAAATGTATTTTCAATATACATTCATTCCATAAAATAAAACATTTTTAAATTATTTCTCTTTTGCAAGCAAGGTGTGGCTCTTTATTTTAACTTCATCCAGAAACTTTGAGGATGAGCCATTTATTGCTAATCCAGCCGGAAACCATTCATATGATAGAGATGTGTGTGATAAACCCTCCCTAGAGAGCTTATTAAGGTGCTGCTTCAGACAATAGTCATTCATAAACCTTGGCTGTGTTCGCAAGAGCCATTGTTTTTCCTAATTATGTCAAGTACAGTTTGCTCAATTCATTCATAGATATAGGCTGAGCATTACATCAAAGTCAATCCTCATTTAATTATCACTATTTGCTTAATAACTGAGAGCTTTCTCAAAGGATAACACTATTGTCTTAATTTTTATTAAATCATAGCTGTGTACCTTAATACTGTCATGGGGTACAGTGGGCTGTTTTTATATACAATTTGAAATATTTTCATCAAACTGGTTAACATAGCCTTCATGTCATTTTCTTAGTTATTGTGTTAAGACATTTATATTCTACATTTAGAAAGATTCACATGTACCCTCATAAGATGAACCATAGGCGTGATCCCACCAATCACCCTCCCTCCACCCATTCTCCCCCTCCCCTCCCCTCCCTCTCCCCTTTCTCCATATTCTTGGGCTACAGTTGGGTTATAGATTTCCTATGAAAGCTATAAATTAGTTTCATAGTAAGGCTGAGTACATTGGATACTTTTTTTTTCCATTCTTGAGATAATTTGATAAGAAGAATATGTTCCAGCTCCATCCATGTAAACATGAAGGAGGTAAAGTCTCCATCCTGCTTTATGGCTGCATAGTATTCCAAGGTGTACATATAACACAATTTACTAATCCATTCGTGGGTCGATGGGCACTTGGGCTTCTTCCATGACCTAGCAATTATGAATTGGCCTGCAATTAACATTCTGGTACAAGTATCTTTTTTGTGGTGTAATTTTTGATCTTCTGGATATATACCTAGTAGAAGAATTATAGCATCAAATGGCAGGTCTATTTTTAGTTCTCTAAGTGTTCTCCAGATATTTTTCTAAAAGGAACATATTAGTTTGCGATCCCACCAGCAGTGTAGAAGTGTTCCCTTTTCTCCACAAACACGCCAGCATCTGTAATTTTTGGATTTTGTGATGTGAGCTGACCTTACTGGTGTTAGATGATATCTCGAAGTAGTTTTGATTTGCATTTCTCTGATGATTAAGGATGATGAGAATTTTTTCATATATCTGTAGGCCATGGATCTGTCTTCTTCAGAGAAGTTTCTCTTCAGGTCCCTTGCCCACCCTGATATGGGATCACTTGTTCTCTTCTTACTAATACATTTATCTTCTCTGTGGATTCTGGTTATTAAACCTTTGTCAGAGACATGACCAGCAAATATCTTCTCCCATTCTGAGGGCTGTCTGCTTGCTTTACTCACTGTGTTCTTGGCTATGCAGAAGCTTTTTAGTTTGATCAGGTCCCAATAGCATATTTTTGATGTTGCTTCAATTGCCCAGGGGGTGGGGAGGTCCTCCTCATAAAATTTCACCCAGGCTGATTTCTTCAAGTGTTTTCCCTAAACTTTCTTCTAATATTTTTATAGTTTCATGTCTTAAGTTTAAATCTTTAATCCAGTGAGAGTCTATCTTAGTGGTGAAAGGTGTGGATCCAGTTTCAGTCTTCTGCAGGTCGCCAGCCAGTTCGCCCAGCAACATTTGTTAAATAGGGAATCTTTTCCCACTGAATGTTTTTAATTGGCTTGTCAAAGATCAAATGATGGTAAGTAGCTGGGTTCATCTCTTGGTTCTCTATTCTCTTCCATACATCTACCTCTCTGTCTTTGTGCCAATACCATGCTGTTTTGATCACTATGGATTTATAATATTGTCTGGTAGCATGATTCTTCCTGATTTGTTTTTATTTCTGAGTAACATCTTGGCTATTCAAGGTTTTTTCTGATTCCATATAAAACGAAGTATTATTTTTTTGAGATCTTTAAAGTATGACAGTGGGACTTTAATAGGGATTGCCTTAAAATTATATATTGCTTTGGGTAGTATGGACATTTTAACAATGTTGATTCTTCCCAGCCATGAGCATGGTATGGATCCTATAAATCCTCTATTAGGTATATATCCAGAAGACCAAAAATCACATTACAACAAAGATATTTGTACCAGAATGTTTATTGCAGCCCAAGTCACAATTGCTAGGTCATGGAAGAAGCCCAAGTGCCCATCGACCCGTGAATGGATTAATAAATAGTGGTATATGTACACTGTGGAATACTATGCAGCCCTAAAGAAAGATGGAGACTTTCCTCCTTCATATTTACATGGATGGAGCTAGAAAATATGCTTCTTAGCAAAGTATCTCAAGAATGGAAGAAAAAGTATCCAATGTACTCAGCCCTACTATAACCCAATTTTAGCCCAAGAATGTGGGGAGAGGGAGGAGCGGGGAAGTGGGAGGATGGGTGGAGGGAGGGTGATTGGTGGGATCACGTCTGTGGTTCATCTTACAAGGGTACATGTGAATTTTTCTAAATGTAGAATATAAATGTCTTAACACAATAACTAAGAAAGTGACATGAAGGCTATGTTAACCAGATTGATGAAAATATTTCAAATTGTATATAAAAACAGCACACTGTACCCATGATAGTATTAATGTACACAGCTATAATTTAATTTTAAAAAAAGTGGAAAAAAAAAACATGACTTCACTGTACACAGTTCTGGCTATCTAGGAGCAAAAGTCACCTTCTTGGCAAGACCACAGGTGAGAATGTCCAAACACTTTTTCCCTTGCCCCACAGCCAGTATAATGCCTTTCACATAAGACATTTGCAGAACATGTTAATTATCTTACTTTATATATCATTCATTCAAAATTACTTGTATGACATCTATGATTCCAGCACTTTGGGAGACTGAGGTGGGTGGATCACTTGACGTTACAAGTTCAAGATCAGCCTGAGCAAGGGCAAGGCCCTATCCCAAAAAAATAGCTGGGTGTCATGGTGAGCATCCGTAATCCCAGCTACTTGGGAGGCTGAGGCAAGAGGTTGCTTGAGCTCAAGAGTTTAAGGTTGCTATGAGCTATGATGCCACGGCACTCTTCTAGAGGCAAGAAAGTAAGACTGTGTCTTAAAAAAAAAATTACATATATGCTTCAGTGTGGCGTGTACTGCTAACTGTTGTAAGGTATTCAGAGAGAAAAGTAGGACAAAACCTGCTCTTTACCCACTGACTAGCTATTTTGAGGAAAAAATCCTCCTCCTAAACCCAAATACAGCCCCCTAAGTATACATAGGGGATTGTACCCTCTGCCCCTGTATAGCCAGTCTGCACATACTCAAGTCCACAGTCTTACAGAACCTGGGTCTATAAAAAGCCATTCCTCTACATGTGTGGAATTTGTATCTGGTGGATAATTGTATTTTTGATCTGCATTTGGTTAAAAAAAAATTCACGTGTAAATGGACCTGCACAGTTCAAACCCACGTTGTTCAAGGGTCAACTATAAACCTGAAGGTCAATAAGTGTCCATTTATCAGTGCAGCTGCTCAAAGGGGAATGGATTTTGGTAATTAAGGACGACGTTAACAAGGGAAGCCAATTGTAATGTTTAATTAGAGAAGACTGGGTAAAAGGATATGAGCGTAAGCATTTGAAAGGATTGTCAAGTATAAAATGTGGTTTAGTTAGTCTGTGAAGATCCCCAAAGGAGATACTTCTCTGGGAATTTTCTAACTCTCTGATATTGAGATGTTTTGCCTTCTGAGGCGCTAAGAGTTGCATTTTGAGAATCTTTTGGTTGCAATTTCAGGTAACAGAAAACCACACAGTTTAGCTTAATAAAAAATAAACTGAAAGTTTACTAGAAGGATACACATATTTATTTCAAGGAATTCAAGTGCAGCCCAGCTTCACAACTGGAGCAGGAGCATCTGGGGAATCCAGTCATTGTCTGTCAGACGCGTCCTCTCTCACATTTCTGTGTCAACTTCATTCCCCCTTCTGCGGCTCCCATGCTTCAGCACTGTCACTGTTTGTACTGGGCTGCTTCCCAGCTTCTGCCCTTCCATGTTTTCAGGTCCAGGGACCATTCCATCTGACTCATATTTCTTGGTCCCCAGGGAAAAGATATAGAGGCTCTGATTGACCAGCTTGGGGTAGGGTGGTCCAGTTAATGATAACCTTGCAGTGGGAGATGGTATTCAGGGCCTTGTAACATAGGGATGGCTGCCAAGACTCTACCCTTGGGGTGAAAGGCGCTGCTCTGTCCCAAGAGAAGTGTAGAGTGTGAGCTGAGTGGGTGCTCGACAAGGGTCATAACAAGTTCCCAAGCTCTGGGGGCTTTGTGCAAAGTCCTCAGTGAGAACTCTGTAAAGGGAGCTAGGGTTTTAGGTGAGGGGTTAGGATAGGTGCATTCTAGGTTCTCGTTGGATAATTTGCTGTTAGGTGGAACCCTAGTGATAAAATTTAGTATCGGTAGGTACATGCATGTTGTTGTGCTATGCTTCTCATCCATCTCCACAGCATTTTACCATCCCAAACGGCAACGCTAAATGCCTTGAACAATAACCCACATTCTTTTTCCACCCAACCCTGGTAACCACTGCTCTGCTTTCTGTCTCCATGCATTTGGCTACTTTGAGGACCTCACTTAAGCAGAACCATACAGTATTTGTACTTTTGTGTCTAGCTCCTTTAATGGATCATAATGTTTTTAAGGTTCATCCAGTTGTAGCATGTATCTGAATTTTACTCCTTTATATGCCTAAATCATACTCTATTTTATGTACATAGTATGTAGTACATGTTGTTTAACCATTCATTTGTGGAGGGAAATTTGGGTTTTTTCTGCCTTTGGGCTATCAGCCCATCATTTTTAAAGTACAAATGAAATTGTTTTCCACTTAGAATCATCAAGGAATTATTTTAATAATGAGAAAGACCTTAAAGTCTTAGCCCAATTTCTTCATTTCATAGAGGAGTAACTTTCCCAACCAGGAGAAGTGAATGGCCAGTGGCACACCTTGCCTACTTTTGGCTCATTTGTCATTTCTCTGCCCATTTACCTAAAATTATGAGAGCTTTGGTAATTTTAAAAGGATGGCCTCAGATATGACCTTTATTTCTGGAGGATGTTATAGACTTACAGAACAGTGGATTTAGAAAGAATCCTATAGAACAGTAGTTCTTAAACTTTTTTGCTTAGACTTACTTGTATGGGTTATTTTCATTTTGCTTTCCTCAGGCAAGATGCATGACTTTTATCACTGACAAAAGACAGATATTTGATGAATGCATAAAGACCTTAAAGTACTTGTATATATCAGTGGTTCTCAAACTTTTTGGTCTCACAATGTATTTAGAGGACCCCGAAGAGCTTTTATTTATGTGATTATATTATCTGTAGATATTTATCATACTAGAATTTTAGAAAGGAAAATTTTAAGATATTTATTGAGTCTTTAACAAATATCAGTAAGCTTGGCCAAGCAAGGTGATGCGTACCTTAATCCGAGCACTTTGGGAAGCTGAGGCATGAAGATTGTTGGAGGCTGTAGTGAGCTATGTTGATACCACTGTATTCTAGCCTAGGGGACAGAGCGAGACTCTGTCTCAAAAAAAAAAAAAATTAGGAAGCAATCACATGTTAACATACATAATATGTATTATGAAAAGTAACTACATTTACCAAAACAGGATAATGAGAAGAGAACCATTGTTTTATATTTTTGCGGTATCCTTAGTATTTGACATGGTAGAAAGATCGCTCATTTTCACACGCACTCCTTCCTTCAGATTGTGTGAGGAGGTGTTATGGTGGAAGTACATGAAGAAACTCTGGCCTCACACAGATATATATTTAGGAAAGAAAAGAGTTTTTCAGTAGCTTTTTTAGAAAATTGTGGATATTCTTTGCTACCACACCAAACCTTGGCAAATGGTAGTTTGTTAAAGGTTCGTTGCGATGCAGAATCTGAAGCTGTACCATCTATGTTCTGTTACATCACAGTAGTCCAGTTTATTATGGACTTCAGCTGGATCTTTTGCCCATGTATAGTTTTATAACATCATTGTTCCCTGAGTTGTGTAGATCTTCCAAGTGGTAACCTATTACATTATGTAACAAGTTTCAAAAAAAATCACCTTTGTCAATATTACTTTTAATCTCATTGGGAAAAGTCTATTAGTATTGGGAGGCTGTCAAGCTCTTACAATGGTGGATATAAGTTTTCTAAAATTATTATTTTCACTTGGAAGATCAGCTTTTCTCATTGGCCACAAATGCTGTCAGTTGTTTATCTTGCACTGAGTGATAAGCTCGATTGTATGTTTTTTGAGAATGACTGTTAAATACTCAAGTCTAAAATATGACAGTTTGCCCTTCCTATGTTCTTTCTTTTTTTAAATTTGAGGCAGAGTCTCACTCTGTTGCCCTGGGTAGAGTCCTGTGGTATCATCATAACTCACAGCAACCTCAAACTCCTGGATTCAAGTGATCCTTTTGCCTCAGCCTCGCAGATAGCTGGGACTACAGGCACACACCACAGCACCTGGCTAGTTTTTCTACTTTTAGTACAGATGGGGTCTCGCTCTTGCTCAAGCTGGTCTCAAACTCCTAAGCTTAAGCACTCCACCCACCTCAGCCTCCCAGACGGCTGGGATTATAGGCATGAGGTACCTTGCTAGCCATCATTCATTCTTTCAAGTGAAGGTGGTGCTGAATGCAAAAAGTGGCTTCAAGTAGCCATCAACTCAAAGAATAGCATGAGTGATTTTTCTCTAGACAACATTGTATCTTGTCTGTTGAAGTGCTTCATGCCTGCTTCCCATGTCATTACCTGGGCTGTTAAAAAGGTGTGCCCTAAAGCTTTGAAATTTAACAAAAGCAATGATTTTTTTTTTTTTTTTACTGCTCCCTCAAGAATACTCCTAAGTGAAAATAGTCTGTTTTTTTTTTTTTTATTGTGATTGTATGGGGAAGAAGAAAATGACCAGTAACATAGTTTGATGTCACTGCTTTGATTGGTGCTAAGATACTAGTGGTTTTACCCTGGTTTTTACACCATTAGTACAGAAGGTGGGTAATGTCTTACTGTTAGGAAAGTAGTTTGGGCCTCTTGGATTCTCTGAAAGGAGGAGTTCACATCCCTAGAGGTTCACATCATCATGTGTGAATTGCTGACATAGCCAGTATTGCAGCCTTACAGGTATCAGAGGACAAATCTGCTGTAGTCTAGAAGGAGAAAACATGGTGGAATTCAGCAGCTGAACTTGTATTTTATATGCTCCTGCACATTCAGCATCCTTTATGATAACTGTATAAACAAACATGCTCACAGTCATCCTGGGGATGGGGCCAGCTGTACAAAAGCAGAGCTGGGCGTTGAGTTTCTGAAACCATGTCCTAGTGGTTATTTGAAAACTATTTGGTGTTTTAAACTCCCTTTTCCTTCTTGACACTGAAATTTAATATCATGTAATCGACACCCAATGATGATGTCAGGCCTTTGGGCTGTGACACCATCTGTTGGCAGAATGGCTTTGGAGCTTCTCCCAGTTGAATTTATCTGCCTCAAAGCAAAGTGAAGGAGAAGTGCATTTGTTAAAAGATGATATATAAATTTTTTAATTGATGTAGTTTCAGAAAACTTGTTTTTCATGTTAGAGTACTATATTCAGTAATCTAGCTAAACATGAAATACTTTGAGTAAAACTTAGCATTGGTATTTGCAGATCCATGGGCCTGATAATACCCTTCCTGTCTCCTTTGTTTTCAGCAATGGAAGAGTTAATAGTTGAACTTCGCCTCTTTCTTGAACTCCTGGACCATGAATATCTAACATCAACTGTCAGGGAGAAAAAAGCAGTAATAACTAACATTCTGCTGAGGATACAGTCCTCCAAAGGTGAGTCTCACTCTAACACTGGGTCATCCCTCCAGCCTCTTTTGGTTTCCATACCATCTTTAATTCCACCATCTTTGTAAAACATATCCATTTGTTCTTTAACTTAGGAACTTGCTTGTTCATCGGGTCTTCATTGAGGGCCCAGGCTTGTGCCAGGTACTGTGTTAGACTCTAGGGAAGATAAAGACTTTAAGACGCTAAGAGAATTGTGAGTTTGTTGGGGTTCTCTCTTGAGAGAACCCCTACATCCTGAGATTAACTAGAGAGAACTTGGCATGTTGTTCCACTTACTCATGCCCAGGATATGTTACATTGGTAGTGAGGATACACGGCCCCACTGGCTGATCAGAAGGGAAGAGACCCAGGCAGGGTCTGGAGAAGCCCATGTGTGGGCTTCCTTATACTCCTTTACTCTCGTGAAGGTCACATGGAGCACATTTCATTCCCAGCAACAAAAAATGCAGCAACATGTGTGTGATGTTTTTGTCAGGGGAGCTCACTAGAAACTCACTGCCCAAGGTTTCTACGTGGGGCTGATCCTGCAGCCACCCTCTGCCTAGCATGTGCTGGAATTCCAGACACCTGAAAAAGCAGGTGTTTGCTGAAACTGTATAGGCAAAACCAACCTTACCAAATGGGGAACGGAGAAGGTACTTCTGAAATCCAAGTTCCCAATGCCAGCCAGAGGCCAGCCTTGCTAGCAGGCTTCTCTACAGATGGCAGTCTTGGGCCTGCTCTACTAGCTCTTCTATGCTTAGTGGCTAATACAGAAAAATTGAGAGTATCAAGGGTCGTGAGAGCACTCATGGGCAGAGTCCACACCAGTTTTGTGAGAGGCAGGAGTGGTGGAGGCTAAAGGGTGGTTCTTGGAGGTTATGATATCAGAATCTTGGAGGCTCTGGAGGAGATATAGGAATTTTTCTGTTAAACATCTTTATTGAGGTATAATTCACAAATCATACGCTTCACCCATTTAGATGATAAAATTTATTGGTTTCTAGTACATGTGTATGGAGCCACAGGATCACACAGTTCTGTTTGTATTCTGGAGCGCTCGCCTGTCTTGAAGATGGCCTAAAGGATCTGGTCGCAGATTAATGTGGGTGGTGTGGATACCTGGGTAGATGGTGAGACCAGTCACTTGGGAAAGAAAGCAGGTTGAGGACTATCTTTTGGGGTCAGTATGAAATGTTCACATTTGTAATAATTTTGTTACTTCCCTACTCGGCCTTTGATCTTCTCTCTGCCTTCGCTGGCATAGTGCTTATTCATTTATCCCCCTTTGCCTGTGGTCAAAATCCAGGCTCTTAGGCCACCTTGCAAGCCCTTTATAATATGTGGGCCCTGCCCATTACCAAGTGTGTGACCTTGCATTAGTTCCTTAATCATCTTCTTCTTTATCTATAAAAAAGTCTTAAGTACCATCTAGCTCGTGGGATGTCGTGAGGGTTGAATGAGACAAAATATTTCAAAACTGTGCCCGACATGTGCTGTCACTCAATAGCTATTAACAATTATTATCATAAATTGCTTTTATTAAGCAGACTGGCTATTAATCTTTATCATTATCTTATTAGTAGAGGTTGTGTTACTTTGCAATCTCATCTCCTCTACATAGGAGGAGGCATTTTTGTTTTCTGAGCAAGTGGTCCCACCATCCATCCAGACATCCTCTCCCCTTCTCAGTTGCTCCAGACTCCTGGTATGAGCACACTGCTATGTCTGATCCTCAGTGCCTTGGTTTCCTTGGTTTTCAACTCCCAGCCCGATTGCCCATTCTCTGTTCTTCTGTCCAGCAAGTTTGAGCCCTTGTGTCTCCATGCTTCCTTCTAGATGTAGCTTCTGATGTTTTCCTATTCATGAATTTTTTCTTCTTGAATTTGCTTTAAACCCATCCATGTTTTTTTTGTTTGTTTGTTTTAAAACAGTACAGTTTTCATGTGTTCTTTTTCTTTTTTCCATTTCTTTCCTTTTCTTTTCTTTCTTTCTTTTTTTTTTTTGAGACAGAGTCTTACTTTGTCGCCCTCGGTAGAGTGCTGTGGCGTCACAGCTCACAGCAACCTCAAACTCTTGGACTTAAGTGATTCATTTGCTTCAACCTCCCAAGTCGCTGGGACTATAGGCGCCCACCACAACACTTTTTTTTGTTGTTGTTGTTGCAGTTGTCGTTGTTTAGCTGGCTCAGGTCAGATTTGAACCTGCCAGCCTGGGTGTATGTGGCCTGTGCCCTGCCCACTGAGCTACAGCCACCGCCCATTTCTTTTTTATTGTCTCCAGATCTTTGCCAAAAGTTTCATCTCCATTGCCATGCAGGTCAGGCACTAGGTCAGGCACTTGATTCCTCGCCTTGCTTGACACATGACTAGCAGATCATCGTTCAGTGGTTACTTTTATAGGTCTTTTCAGTGGAGCTCTGCATGTAAACAGTGTTGTGCCCAAAGTGAAACTGGGTCCTTCCTCTTTGCCTTTGCAGGCATAGTGCTCACCACATCTTCTCAAAGTTAGTTGTGTGTGTCTTTGTGTTCCCAGCTGAACACAAGTGTCAGCTTGAGGTGTCCCAGCTGGTATCACTCATGTCATCTATAGGCATGTTTGTTATAGTAGCTGACTTGAGAGGGAACTTAATAATAATTTATTGATTCCGAGGAACATGTCTGCCCCCTAGTGCACAGGTAAGTACTGTCCAGACTAGAAGTTCAGGTGGAGCAACTTGTCTTTGTGAGGCAGCAGGGCACTGAGGAGAGTATAGCTCTGGGGCCAGCTCCATTGTTTCTAGCTGGTCGTATTTCAGTTTGTTTATTAATCATTCTCTTTCATTTCTTCCTTATTTTCTTTCTTTTCTTCCTTCCCTCCCTTTCCCTCTCTTTTCCATAGAGATTCTTCATCTGTAAAAAGGAGAGAAAATAAACTTTGCAAACATTTTCAATAAGGGGCTCAGAAAATGATGGCCACTAGTAGTCTCATCTTCCTCACTCAGTTCTGTGGTTTGGTTAACACAGGTTTTGAAGTCAAAGATCATGCTCAGAAGCAAGAAACCACGAGCAGCCTGCCGGCCCCTCCTCAGATGCCTCTGCCAGAGATCCCTCAGCCCTGGCTGGTGAGTTGAAGCCCCACCACCTCTGCTGACTCTGGGGTCCTGATGAGCCCCAGGGGTGTGTGTTGGACGGATGCCTCACTGTGCTCTAGGGAATCCCTTGAGTAGTTTCTAGGGCCGGGAAGCAGCTGATAATAGCTAATTGGTAGACTGTGGGTATAGCTTTACCTTAGGAAGCTGGTGTTTTTTCCTGAATTGTTGGAGCTACAGATCCATAGAAATCTATTCTTAAGTCATATTCTGAAAAAAAAAAAAATTAGAGGTTTAACAGGCAAAACAATTTGCCTGTTGGTAGAGCCCAACAATTTAGTCCTGTTGCTGAGTTAACTCTGAATTTGAATACCTTATTCTGAAACTTTAATATTCATTATGATGCTTCTTCTGGGGTAAAATATCTGTTTTGTTTTTTTCCAAGAGAGAAAAATATGTACATATTCCAGGAATGTGTATTTTATTTGATTGTATTTATTCAAATGCAGAATTTATTATTTTGATCATTTTGTTCAATTTGGAGATACTTATACAATTTTTCATTACCCTTCAGCTTTTTCTGGATTTATTGTTTTCTAACTTGTTTACTCAGGGAAATGAGATTTTTATTCAGAGTTAGGACAAAATCAGTTTCTAAGCAATTCTTTGTGTTTGCTTTTGGTGTGAATCATCTAATTATCTCTCTGCCAGGATATGAATGGTGGGGAGGCAGGACCACATGTATCTCTCTGCCTGTCCTAGCATAGTGTCCAGTGTTTAGTAGGTACTGAGTAATTGTAGCAGGGGACAGGAGGACATTAGTACTTATCGACAAACATGTTGCAGATCATGCTTGTTATTTTTTTCACTCATAATTTAGTTTAATCCTCACGAAGAACTTCTAAAATACTACTTATCATGTTAAGTGTGTATATACCCATTTTCCAGATAAGGAAATTGAGGCTTAGTGAAGATGTATGGTTTGCTGAAGATCATAGACATGGGAAAGGCAGAGATTATAACTTTGTCTTTGGTTTCAAATCCAGCCTTTCCTCAGCAATGCTAGTTTAGGGGTGTGGCATCAAAGCAGATGCAAGTATGACTCGTAGGGGAGACTGTGAGGTCTGAAGCCTGTTCACCCAACTGAAGGCTGGGGAGACTGATGGGGCAGGTGCAAACTCAGAGCAAGGCTTCCACTCCCCACCCTGCTCTGCCTCTCACTTGTGGGATTTGAGGAGGTCCACAGTAATCAAAACAGCATGGTATTGGCACAAAAATAGAGACATAGACATATAGAACAGAATGGAAAACCATGAATTTAAACTAGTCTCTACTTGCCATCTGATTTTTGATAAACCTAACAAAAGCATACAGTGGGGAAAGGAATCTCTATTCAACAAATGGTGCTGGGAGAACTGGACAAACACATGTAAAAGACTGAAACTCGACTCACACCTTTCACCACTTACAAACACTGACTCAAGATGGATAGAAGACTTAAATCTAAGACACAAAACAATAAAAATATTGGAAGAAATTGTGGGGAAAACTCTTGATGATGTCAGACTGGGGAAAGATTTTATGAAAAAGACTTTAGTGGCCATTGTGACAACAACAAAAATTAACAATGGGACTTAATTAAGCTGAAAAGCTTTTGTACAACTAAGGACACAACAAGTAAAGCAAAATGACAACCTTCAGAATGGGAAAAGATGGTATGAATCTGACAAAGGGTTGATAACTAGACTCCTCAGAGAACTCAAATTAATCAACAACAACAAAAAAAGAGTAAATAATCCTATCTACCACTGGATAAGAAACAGAACCTTCTCTGATGAAGACAGAAGAATGACTACCCAACATTTGATAAAATTCTCATCTTCCCTTATCACCAGCGAAATGCAAATCAAAACCACCTTGAGATATCACCTGTACCCACTAAAAATAGCCCATATCCCAAAGACTCAAAGCTGCAGATGCTGGTGGGGATGTGGAGAGAAGGGAACACTTTTACACTGCTGGTGGGACTGTAAACTAATACAACCTTTTTGGAAAGAAGCATGGAGAATCCTCAAAGAACTCAAATTAGACCTCCCATTTGATCCTGCAATCCCATTACTGGGCATCTACCCAGAAAAAATAATTATTTTATCATAATGACATTTGCACTAGACTGTTTATTGCAGCTCAATTTACAGTTGCCAAAATGTAGAAACAGCCTAAATGCCCACCAACCCATAGTATATGTATACCATAGAATGCTATTTAGCCATTAAAAAGATGGAGACTTTACATCTTTTGTTTTAACCTAGATGGAGTTGGAACACATTATTCTTGGTAAAGCATCATAAGAATGGAGAAGCAAGAATCCAATGTACTCAATTCTAATATGAAGGCAGTAGATGATCTAATATAAGCTGGGGGGTGGAGGAAGGAGAGAGCAGGTGGAGTAGAGGGGGATTGGAGAGTCACAGTGTATGACACACCACTTGGGAGCAGGACACAGTTATACGAGGGACTTTACCTAACGAAAGCAATCAGTGTAACCTAATTCTTTGTACCCTTAATGAATCCCAAACAATTAAAAAAAATCTCAAACATATGTATGACATAGTTTTCCTTATCTATAAACTACTTTTTAATCATTTTCTTTTTTTAATTCTTGGAGAAACTTACGGTTTGTTTTTTTACTTTTTTCATTGTCTCACTTGCTGTTTTTAAATATAATAAGAAACTAAGAGTACAGAAGTATATAATTCATCATATCAATCCTATTCATTGATATAGTACTTATCTAAAAGATGAATAACTAGATGTGAAATCAGTAGTTCATTAAGTTCTTGGTCTCCATCTTCTGGTTTATTTTTGTTTTTCTTTCTAAGCTTGTCATGAACCTGTGACTCACCTGTGATGTGTCTTAATATGCTGTGTCTTATATCGTCACATTTCATATTAGTAAAGATATTTTGAGTTTGATGGTTGAGAAACATCTAGAAGCATCTAGAAATGTTATAGCCCAACCAGGTTTATTGTCTGCTGCTTATGAGGAAGTTGAAACACAGTGGCGAAGGTGCCAGGCAAGGAGATGGGAGTAATTTTTTCCATCTGTTTCCCTGAGAATTTTGGGACTAAGCTTTTTTTTTCTTTTTGAGATGGAGCCTCCAGCTATCCCCCTGGGTAGAGTGCCATGGCATCACAGCTCATAGCAACCTCCAACTCCTGGGCTCAAGTGAGTCTCCTGCCTCCGCCTCCCAAGTAGCTGGGACCACAGGCGCCCACCACAATGCCTGGCCATTTTTTGGTTGCAGTCACCATTGTTGTTTGGCGGGCCCGGGCTGGGGATTCGAACCCACCACCTTAGGTGTACGTGGCTGGCGCCTTAGCCGATTGAGCCACAGGCGCCGAGCCACAAAATGGTATTTTAATGCAATTGCTACTTGGACACCAATACCCCATCAAAGCAAAGATGGAACTTTATAATTTAGAAAATATAAATATATGAGGACTTTCATGTATTAATATTGAAAAATATTTATTGGGCATCTACTATAAAGCCAATAGTAGATGGATACTGATGTTATCCATCAATTCTCTCCACACTACTTGGAATATGTGTGGGCAAAACATACAGAAAACTCCATGCCATTATGGAGCTTCTGATTCTAGCAGTGGGGCATAGACTACACTAATAGACATAACAAGTAAGAAAATTACTTAATATATGATAAGTTTACAAGTGTATAGAAAAAAAAAAAAGAACCAGGTAAGGCAAATAGTGTGCCGTAATAGAAGAGAGAGAAGAGAGAATATTTGATTTTAAACTGAGACATCAGGATGAATGCCAATGAGAAGGGGACATTTGGACAAAGGTTTGAAGGGGTGTGATGGTGTCAGTCATGTGGCTAAGAGAAGTATAGTTTGCTCCCATTAAAAGAAAAACAAAAACATAACAAAAAGCAGAAATGTATCCAGGTATGTCGAAAAGATAATTAACATGATCATCTACTTAGTTAAAAGATAATTCTGGTTGTTGTGCTGAGTAGAGAAGAATCAGGAAAAACCTCCTGAAATAATGCAAATGACTAAGGAGCATCAGCTGTACCTTACTGGTTTTGAAAAAAAATGATGAAAACTGAACAAATTCTGGATGTACTTGGAAAGATCTTATGATGGATATGTCACATATAAGAGACAAGAGTTTATAATGGTAGGGTTTTAGGAGAGTAAAAGGATAAAGTTGTCATCAGATGAGATGGAGACATCAGCAGATGTAGCAGCTTTGAGGGGTTCAGTAGAGTGCAGCTAGGGTAACGTTAAATTTGAGGCACCTATTCAGTATCCACGTTGAGATGTGGGTGGCTTTGGAAGTTCAAGTGTGGAGTTCAGGAGAGAGGTCTGAAATGCGCATAGGCATTTTGGCATCAGTGACCCATGGATGGTATTTAAAGCACACAGTAGATGACACTACCAGGAGAGTAAGGTGTGTTAATTATCTGACAAGAACCTAGGACAGTACCCTGGGACACATCAACAGCAAAAGTGGTACAAAACAAGAGATCCCAGAAAAGAGATACAGTGAAAAATGCCAACCAAAGAAAATGTTTCTAAGAAACTGTGCTGAATATTTCCTATGAATTAACTAAGCTGAGAGCTGAAAATTGACCATTGAATCTTTCAAAATGTAGATCATTCATAATTTTGAAAAGATGAGTTTTCATTGAGTGACAGTGACGGCAACAGTCATGGTGATTCCAGGATGTTAATCACTATGCAGTTGTGCTAGTTGGAGTAGAAAATAACATCAGTATCCATCATTACAGAAAGTAGACTGATTTTATGCTGCTCTTAAATTCCTGATGCGAACTTCCCATGAATATTAAATATGTGTTGAGTTAAATATAGTTAGTATTATATTTAGGCTTCTCAAATTTATGCTTATATGCAAATTGGGTCAATTTTTCCTTTGTTTCATATTGTTCTTTCCAAATTTTAGAATTGAGGCTATTTTAGTCATAGCATAATTTAGATTTTCATCTCTTGCTATTTTCTGGAGTAAAGTGGCCATGGTGTAGAATTTCACTATCAAATTATTGGGCTTCATGTCTTTGGAGGAGAGTTCGTAGTTACCATTTCGGTATCTTTCGTGGTGAATGTTTGTACAGCACATTCTGAAATCTTTGATTCCTTTTCCCACCTTCTATGAACCCATTCATCTAACTCCTGTGAATTACTGTTAATTGCTTATACCTGAGACCTATAGTCAGTAGCCTTTGGTTAGGAAGCCTGGTACAAGTATTATCTTAAGACTGCACATTGTTCAGATTATGTGTTTCTTCCTGTTTCAATTTTAGAATTTTATATTTTTCCATAAATCTATTGCAGTTATATTTTCTAAAAATGTCTTTTAATGACCCATCTACATGCACCTGTCTGCATATTGTGTGTTTGTGTACATGGCCATATGTGCACCACGTCAGTTGTTGACTAGTCATGCTCCCTGGCCAGAAGTCTGCCTATAAATCCTGGATGCATCAGCTTTTCCCCACTATTCAGAAGGGCCTAATATTCCCCAGGATTCACATTAATCTTTTGATAGAGACTTATGAAGGTTTAAGATTGTTATACAGGAAGCCTAATAGATTTAAAAAAAAAGTTAGGAGCTATTTTCCAAGCCATCCTCATCCTCTGGAGATTATTTTTCTTGTGGCAAAGAGAGGATAGTCTACAATGCTTTTCCAACTTCATGACTATGGGATATTGGGTGATATCCATCCATTTTTTCTCTAGATTTTATCCCCCCCCTACCAAGTAGAACTGCTGCAGATGCTTCCTACTCTTCTTTCTTGAACATCATCCCCTTTCCTGCCATCGTACCCCCTGGTGTACAAATACGCAGTCATTTTTCCTAAGTAGAAAAAAAAAGGCAAAACCCTCTGTCAACCCACCGTCTTTGCCCACCAATTGCACTCTCATGTCCCTGCTCACATTTTCTACAAAACCACTCAAGTGTCCTCAGTTCCTCAGCTCTCTTTATTTCTGACCCTCGTCCCTCAGGCTTCATTACTATCACTCCATGAAAGCTCTCCTGTGAGAGTCTGCGTTTGGAAGACTCCAATGGTCAATTTTCAGCTCTCTGCTTAAACTGCAGTAAATGTTTGACATGGTTTGTCACTACTTCCTTTAAGAAAAATGCTTTCTTTAAGTGGTACTGCATTTTTACCCTAATTTCTTTGTCATTGTATCTCTTTTGCTGGAACATCTTGTTTTGTACCTCTTATTGTGGATGTGTCCCAAGATACAGTCCTAGGGACTTGTCAGTTATTTAATACACCTCACAATCTTGGTAGTGTCAATCCATTTTGCATTTCCACTACTGTACATAGGTCACTGATTGCAAAATGTCTTTCATAAACTCTACACTTGAACATCTAAAGCCCACTCAACATTTCTGTATGGATACCTCAGATTCAACATTGCCCTAGCTGCACACCTGCTAAATCCATCAAACCTGTTATACTCTCTGTTGTCTCCATTTTATCTTTATTCTCTTAGATGCCTTGTCCCAACACTCTAGCACCAACTTTAACTCCTATTATGTCTCTTACATGTAGGTAATCTATCATAAAATCAGAGTGCACCTAGATATGGCCAATTTTTTCACTTTCACTGCAAAACCCATAAGATACAAATGATCCTTTGTCATTTGGATTATTTAAGTAGGTTTTTGAGTAATTTCTCTGCTTCTCCTCTATTCAACACAAAA
>CAUYQV010083374.1:0-10900 GCA_963574575.1 Galagoides demidoff | reverse complement strand
CCTCTTCCCCCCTCTCTCTTCCCCCCTCTCTCTTCCCCCCTCTCCCCCCCTCTCTCCCCCCCTCTTTCTTCTCCCCCCCCTTCCTCCCTTCTTGCTCCTCCTCCCCTCTCTCTTCCTCCCCTCTTCCCCCCCTCCATTTTTTCATGTGACACACTTGCTTCTTTACCTTCTGCCTTGATTGGAAGCTCTCTGAAGCACTCACCAGAAGCAGATGTTGGTGACATGCTTCTTGTACAATCTGTAGAACTGTGAACCAAATAAATCTCTCTTCTTTATAAATTACTGAGTCTCAGCTATTTCCTTTAGAGCAACACAAAATGGACTAACCTTGGACTAACACAAAATGGACTAACTAACTATTCTAACTAATGGAATAGTTAGACAAATGCATCCCTGCTTATTGTCACGACAGAATCTCGAATATTTTAATATTTGTAGTGTTTTTCTTTTTAAACTGCTAAATATTTGACTCTCTTACAGTATGTTTATATGTGCTATTGAAGGGAACATTTAGTTATGGAGAACTTTAAAACTAACATTGATCTCCTCTCAAATACAATTCCCTCTTTGCCATCTCCTAAATGGTAGCTGTTCTCTCTTGTGGGCAGAGAACAGGGTAATAAAAACATCTTATTCTAAAAAACTGTCTGAGCGCATATTAGCTTTCTATTGCTCCTATAAAAAATTACTACAAAGTTAGCTGTTTAAATAATGCAAATTATTATCTTACAGTTCTGTAGGTCAAAAGTTTGATGGTGTTCTCACCAGGCTAAGATCATCATATTATCAGGACTATGTTCCTTTCTGGAGACTCTGTATGTGGGGAGTGTCTTTCTCATGGCTCATTTGGGTGGTTGGCAGAATTCAGTTCCTTGTTGTGGTAGGCCTGAGATCCTCACGTTCTTGCTGGATATAAAGTGAAGTCCATTCCTGGCTTATAGAGGCCACCTGCATTTCTTGGCTAGTGGTTCTTTTCCTTTATCTTCAAAGCCAGCGAAAATGGAAAATGGGTCAAGCCCCTCTCACACTTTGAATCTTTTCTCCTTTTTGTTTCATTTCTCTGACCCAGCAGGGAAAGGTTCTCTGCTTTTAAAGACTCATGGGATTAGACTGGGTCTGTTTAGATAATCCAGGATAAGCTACCCTCCCCAAGACCCATACCCTTAATCAACATCTGTGAAATCTCCTTTGCTGTGTAAGTTACCATATTCACAGGATTTGGGATTAGAGCACAGACAGGTTTGGAGGGTATTATCCTGCTTACCACAGACCTATTGTTGTGCCTGTTTCAGCAGCACATATACCACAGGCCTACTGTCTGCCTTGGTTGATGTGGAAGATAGTGGTTATTGCTACCAGCAGGGCTCCACACATTAGCATGGGTGTACATGAGAAAATGTGACTTAACTGGATATTTTTCTAAATTGAAAATACTTCAGGGCCAGATCTCAAAACAAACTTTTTGTTTAAAGGATGTTTTGGGACTTCGATATAGTCAAATAGAGCTGCAAGAATGTTTATTTCTGTGTGTAGGAAAGAAAGGTAATCCACTATGTGAATTACATCTGTGGTAATTACATCCCCTTCTCTGGTAACTTAGATTTAGAAAGAAAAATGATTCTGATACGAAATAGGCACACTCATCCAGCCAGTGTATTTGCTTTGTTACTCACTACCTGCCTATGCTTCCTGTTCGGCACCTCTGTTCATGCGCTTCCAGCTGCTTAGTTTGTCCTTCTGTCTGTCTACCCATTTATCTATAATAATACATATTTATGATAGGTTTTGACACCCACTTATTCTAGAAAACATTTTCCAAAATGCTGAAAGTATGGCATCTACTCATTTTTCCCAGTAGCTGAATTAAAATCATAAAAAGAACCCATGTCATCTGCCAGCTTTTCAAAGGCTGTTCTGAGTCCTTCTCTCTGATGTCTTCCTCCATGACTCTCGGCCTTATTAAATAAGACTCTGCCCCGTCTGGGACAGAGTAGGATCTTAGTAACTACATATAAATCAGAAGGGCTAAACGTAAGTAATTGATTATATTATGTATACACCCAAACTCTGCAATGTATGTATTCTTATTGTTTACTCAGTTCTTAACAAAAGAACTAAGAATGTCTAATATAAGTAAAACTGGATTGTTAGAAGTGAGGTTCCAATTCATCTTTTACTGAACAGATTAAGTCATATTCTGCCAAGTAGTATGTTGGGGTGATGGGAGTAGACTTCCCCTGCCTCCATTTTTGAACCATTAATTGATGTATGCTATACATGCAGAAAAAGATGCAAATTACATGTGCATACCTTGGTGAATTTTCATAAGCTGCTGTTCCCACAAAATCATCACTCATATCAAGAAATCACAATTATTACTAGCCCTTCAGAAGGTCCCGCTAGTTTCTCTATGTTTTAGTAGAGATGGGATCTCACTCTTGCTCAGGCTGGTCTCAAATTCATGAGCTAAAGCAGTCCACCTGCCTCGGCCTCCCAGAGTGCTAAAAGTGCTAAGAGTACAGGCATGAGCCACCTTGCCTGGCCAATAAAGAGATTTTTTTTAATGTGGCTCCTGCCCTGAAGGTAAACACAGAACAGTCAGTTCTTTTTTAAATGTTCTTGCTTTCTCAAATAGCTGCATATCAACTTTGACTCAGATTATTATTTTCCCATATTTATTGTACTTGTGATGGTTCAAAATACTTTTGCCTCAAATATTCACAGGCTGTTATAACTGCATCCTGCACTTGTAGTTCTGAGTCACTGATTAGAGCCATCACTTTCTATGTAGTTTTGAGATCAAATCAGTATTATTTTCTCTGGAATTTTGGTTAAGATTCATAGTAGATAATGAAGAAAAGCATTTTATCAGCGAAAGTGGCACTTTTAAACTCTAACACTTCTTAACAAAGTGGAAATTGCTTATAACAAAATGGAGTGGATACAATCGTAGAGAAATTGGATTCAGAGCTATAATATCTCCCATTTCCCACCCACTCACATGATCAAGGATGTTTGTTGAAGCATTTCTAAAAGTAAAAGGTTGGAAACCATCTTCGTTACCAATGTGAATACTTAAATAAATCATAGTCTACCATGGACTATTATGAAACATGAAAGGTATGTTTTCAAAAATAAGGGAACTTTCTTACTTGGTGCTAAGTAAAACTATGTGTAGCAAAGACCAATTTTATTGAAAAAAAGTATGTTTTCATACACATGTGCATAAAGGAAAGACTGGAAATTCATCACATATTGGCCCTGGTTGTTTCTGAATGGTATGCTTGAGAACAATTTAAATTTTCTTGTCTTCAAAATTTTTTAAATCTTATCTATTACTTTTCAAAAATCAGAAAATAACTACATAGGATCTTTTTTTTTTAAAGGACATATATGGTAGATAATTTATCTTGTAATATCCTAGAGGAAATTATACACAATACATGTTTTAGGCAAGAGGTTAGCAGAACTCCACACAACAGCAGCAAGATCACAAACTTCCATAATGATCTCCTTGTAATAATGGAATTTTCAGTGCAAGAAAAACTAATGGTCACCTCATCTAATTTTCTATGCAGGATCCCCAAAGGCAACAGCCTCTGTACCCCAAAATGGTCTTTTAGCCTTTGTTGGAACAGGCCCAGTGACAAGAACCTCAGTGTTCCCGAGTTGGCTCTGGAACACTTGGCTGGCTAGCATGTTTCCTAATATTTATGTGTAATTTGTGTCTTGGTACTTCTGGGCAATGGTTCTAGTTCTGCCAGCTTGTGGCCACATAGAGCAAGAGTAATCTCAATACAGGTGTCCTTTGAATATTTAAATGTAAGTATGTGTTATAAACATTCATTGATGTACAGGAGACTGTATCCATTTAAGTGGACAATTAGCTATGTTTTGACAGGTGCATAGACCCACAAAATCATCTCCACAATCAAGATGTAGAACATTTTACTACCTTCTAAAGTTTCTTTGTGTCCTTTTGCATTTCATCCCTCCTTTCACCTATATTCCAGACAATCATTTACCTCCTGTCACCACAGATTAGTTTACAGTTTCTATGATTTCATATAAACGGAATCATACAGTGCTGTATGTAGTTTTTTTAAATTGTCTTTTACAGTAAAAAACTTAAATTTTTCTTTCACTTCTATGAAGCAGTTTTATAACATACATTCTTTACTTTTATGGAGCCATCATAAAAGATGTTTCAGACTTCCTGTTGAAAGAATTAACTGGTTAGTGGAGATGGTTTATGTATTTTATAAGTGAGCCTGTTCCTGCCTCACTTGAAAAGTAGTATTGGACTATAACCCTTGAGGCATTTTCAAGCCTTAATATTGTATAAGTCTACATAGTGTTTCCAGTTACTATTCAAAGATAATTTTGTATATTTACTTAAAAATAAGTGACTATAAAGGAAATTCAGTAGGTTTTAAGGTGATTTAAAAAAATTTTTTTTTATAGTTCCTAATTGTTCCTGGAAATAGCAGTGTACACTTAATTACTTAATGGTTTTTCACATGATAGAAACAACATGGCCTTCTTCTTTTCTTTATTTATTCCTTTCTTTTTTTTCCTGTCTTTTTTTTTTTTTTTAAGAGACAGTCTTACTATGTTGCCCAGGGTCTCTATGTTGCTCAGATTGGCCTCTAACTCCTGGACTCAAGCAATCCTTCTGCCTCAGCCTCCCTAGTAGCTGAGACTACAGGTATGTGCCACAAAACCCAGCTCAGCCTTGCCATTTTAAAATTAAAGTGGCAAAGAAATATTTATAAAAATAATATGGGAGTTCATAGGGTTGTTTCATTCCGTAGGAAGAAAACCTGCTTGAGTGGAATCTAAGGGGTAAAATGAACCTCATATTTATATATATATATATATATATATATTATTTATTTATTTATTTATGCAATTTTGGGCCAGGGA
Organism: Galagoides demidoff; assembly: GCA_963574575.1. Classification (NCBI taxonomy): domain Eukaryota; kingdom Metazoa; phylum Chordata; class Mammalia; order Primates; family Galagidae; genus Galagoides; species Galagoides demidoff. Next base: position 5,974 of record CAUYQV010083374.1, on the reverse strand, counting down.
TGGGTTTGAACCCACCACCTCCGACATATGGGGCTGGCATCTTACTCCTTTGAGCCACAGGCACTGTCCCTCAAATTATATTTTAAGCACAACAGCTATAATCAAATAGAAATGGTGGTGACATCTACATTTTTACCTCTTGATTTTTTTATTGTTCTAAGCCACACCCACATTGCAGATCAGCCTTTCTACTGAGACCAAGTTCTATTGAGATTAAAATTTGTAGTAGTAGGCAGGACACTTCAGTGTCTAGTTGTTTGTCTTTAGTCAAACCCTGGCTTTCACAGAATATTATCTGAGGACAGACACAGCTTAGAGAGACTGAATTTTAAATCTTGAGTTGTTTTTCTGGATTTTCAAATCTCACACAATAAGACCAGCAGAAGAAGGTATGTAAAATTTTCTCTTATGTCAATGGTAGTAATATAGCCTCAGATTGTAGTGCTGCTTTTTCATATTGATATAAACCCCCTCACACTATTTTTTTTAAGCACATTCTTGCTTTGGGTTTCTAGTGCATAATCTGTGCAGATACTATCCTTGGTGTGAGGGTCATGCAATTCTTTTTTGTTGTTTTTGTTCCACTCATACGTAGTTCTTATTTCTCTCTTCATTTTTCTGTTTTGAAAACTTTCTTCTGGGCCAGCCTCAGTGGCTTACTCCTATAATCCTAGCACTCTGGAGGCTGAGGCTGGTGAATCACCTGAGCTCAGGAGTTTGAGACCAGCCTGAGTAAGATCAAGACCTTGTCTCTACTACAAATAGAAAAACTAGCCAGGAATCATGGTGAGCACCTGTAGTCCCAGCTACCTGGGAGGCTGAAGCAAGATTTCTTGAGCTTTTCAAGGTTGCTGTGGGCTGTGTTGCCGTAGCACTCTACCTAGGGTGACACAGTGAGTAACTGTCTCAAAACAAAACAAAACTTTCTTCTGTAAGCACTACTTCTGAGATAAGAAAGGAGTATTTTGGTTTATTCAGGGTTAGACAAAAAATTAAATCTGTAATTCTTAGTTTAGTAATGGATAAGCAAAATTCCCCCTTTTTTCTAAAGAGATTCCATAGACATATAAAATAAATCATAATAAAGGATATCTCTAATTCTAGGGCTGTAGTATGATTATAATCAAGCATCTGGAGTCTAAAGAAAATAAATAAATAAATTCTTTATCATTATATTTGCTATTCTACATTGTTAAGTATCAGAATATACTTGGAGATAGTGACCTTATTTAATAGCTTCTTTCATTGTTTTATTGAATTTGGGAAGGGGCTGAACATTGAGACTGTTTTCATAAAAATAGTATGTGAATAAGCATGGCACCTTTCATTTTGACCATTTTTAGTTATGTCTAAGGTTGATGGGAAAACTGTATATCTGTCCCCTTATACCCTTGGAACCCCTCAACCTTACTTTAAGTTCTTTTCTTAGTAAAGCAGAAAATGTGCAGTTCCCAGCCCATGTAAAGCTGAGAAGGTCTTGAATGATGCATGTCTAGGAAACTTGGTTACTGATACTGCTGGCAATTTACATAGGTCTTAGTGCCAAAGAATTAAAGACTCTTTGAGTTTTCTTAAGAGACCAGCTTTTAAAAAGTTAAGTATGTTTCCTTTTTATAGTGGCCTGAGCTCTCAAAGGTAGAGAGTTGATTGACTGCCCAGCTTGTAAAGTAGTCAACCATTTACATTCATTTGTATCCTCAGAGAATACTCTGTGGCTCTTCTTAGAGAAGTGAACACATTATGACCAATTAACTCTGGAAAATGCATGCCATGGAAAAATTTTACATAGTGGCTTTCTTAGGAACCAGAACTGCCTTTCCTGTATATGCCTAGAGTCTAAGTCCAACAAAGACTGTGCCCTTGTGCCAGTCCTTTCATAATGAATCAACCAATTGCTCATTGTGTTCTTGTGGAGGAGGGGGATAACATTCCTTTATGATCCCCAGTTTAGATCAGCTTACCACCCAAAGCATGATATTTGATTACCCTTATTATGTTTCTTTGCATAGTTACAAATGTTACTAATGGCGTGGCCTTATCTAGCTATTATAAAAAATCCACATCTATGCTGACTTACTGTCAGTGCTGTAAAAGGCCCTATTGCTAAGCGCTGTGGTAATATGAGCCTTTTGAGAATGGAGTAGCACTTGGGCATAGGTGTGCTTTACAGATGCACACATCTTAAAACTCCTGAACATTCCACTGAGTGCCCCACTACCTGCTTTTTCTTCTAAATGCTAATTTTAATCTCTAAAGCTCCCTGAGTCTGGGCCTGAATTGCTTTCAGAATTATAAAAGTTTACCGGCCACTTCTAACCATGTTTTTCTGTTTTTTTTTTTTTTTTTTGTTGTTGTTAGAACTGAGGTTTTTAGGGGGTTCCTTTTTTCCCCCTTTCAAATGTTTTCAGCTCAGTTCTCGGCCTTACAGAGTGGATGAGAGAGATACTATCATAAACCACTAAAAATAAATAGTGGAAGAATTCGTATCCCTCTACTCACTCCAGCAGAGGTGGGAAGTTGAGTTGTTTCTTCCTCCAAAACTCTGAACAGTGTCCCCTATGCTTTTTAAATTTTTAATTCCCATCATTAAAAACATGTTGTACATACACTGCTTGCAAGGTATTTTATGTTTATTATTATGGTCTACTTAGTGTATATATTATATGCTAGAGCATATATAAAAGTTAAAAGATTAAGATGAGGCTCAGTGCCTGTAGCTCAGTGGTTAAGGCGCCAGCCACATATACCAGAGCTGATGTGTTCGAATCCAGCCTGGGCCTGCCAAACAACATTGACAACTACAACCAAAAAAATGGCTGGGCATTGTGGCGGGCACCTACTTGGGAAGCTGAGGCAAGAGAATTGCTTAAGCACAGGAGTTGGAGATTGCTGTGAGCTGTGATGTCACAGCACTCTACCCAAGGTGACAGCTTGAGGCTTTGTCTCAAAAAAGAAAAAAAAAGATTAAGATGATTGTTAAAACTTATTATTTAGAAGGATATTATAATATCCTGAACTATTATAATAGGGTATAATATACATACAAGATACTGCCTGTTGTTAATGATGATGAGTATAATTTATTTTACATAATCTTGAAAATTTTTAATTTTTGCTCAATTTATGTTCACATTTGCCCCTGTTTTGTTTTCTGATAGAGCTGGTGAGCACTCATACTAAGAGTAGAGGTGTCAGTTCTGCTCTTTTCTTGTGCTTATGTGATTAGTATTTTGTTTTTCAGTCCCTAATTTCTTAGCAGTTATTTTTTAAAACTATTTGTCCCTTTAGTGATGGTAGATTTGGTATCAGCTGGTTTATATAATCTATTAATCCACCAAACCAGGTGTACACAAACTGTAGATGTCATAAATGTTGGAAGTGAAAAAGGAATGCTAGTCCAGTCTTTCCTGAAATATCTCTTTAATGGTTGTGCATGGGATCATGTCCTAAGGACCAAGTTAGGATTCTCCTGTAAATATACATGTTAAATATTTGTAAAGCTAATTTTGTTTTAAAATAAACACAAGCCATTCTAGCATTTACTTCCCGTACTCTGGTAGAGAGACTGGTGTCCTTGTTGACTCTGTTGTCAGTGCTAAGTAGATGACGGTGGGTGTGGCTTCAGTTTTATCTTAAAAAGAGGGTTGGACTAGATGACTTTTAGGTGTTTTTTGTGGTGAGGGGATTTTTAACCCATTTAGCCCCCCTCACCTTTTTTTTTTTTTTTTTTTTAACCAATATGTGCCTGTTAACTCACCTACTTAAGTAACACTCATTGCTTGGAAGTTGTTGTTTCTGTAAGGAATAGTATTCAGAAATAATGACTGACAAATTAGGATTTGCTTTTTAAGCCAAGATTTTGGAGCTATCAATTTTGTTATATTCAAACCAGATTGTTAAAAGCCTCCTTACTCTTTAAGGCCCATCAAACTTAAACTTTACCACCTTAGGAAAATCTTAGTCAGAACCCATGTTTGACGTATTTGCTCCCTCTGTTTCTTCCTATAGAATTCTGTTTATACATTAATCAGTGGTCTTGAATTATGGTTATATGTGTATGTGTTTGCCTTTCCTGAGTTACGACTGTTTATTACTAAGTTTCATAGCAGCAAGACTTGCTGATTAACTAGCTATTTTTCACTGAAGATGCTGGAGAATGCTGTTGAGAATATTAAGGACATGTCCTCCAAGAACTTATTTAAATATATTTTCTTCCCAAAGGAACTTTTATGGAAAACCTGAGGTTAAAGGTCTTAGCATGGAGCCCATGGATTTCTAGATGTTCCATTGATGGACTTTCAGGTGGGGTGTGTATCCATAACTCCCTTCCCCCGAAATCATGTGCAAAATTGAGATCTAGCTTTATTTTTCTGGTAGGAGGGTTCATAGCCTCAAAAAGGGTAAAAATCAAAAGACCTTTAAGAATTAGTGCTACTTGGCAGTGCTCATAGCTCAGTGGGTAGGGTGACAGCCACTTATACTGAGGCTGGCAGGTTTGAACCCAGCCTGGCCCAGCTAAAACAATGACAACTGCAACAACAAAAACAAAAATAGCTGGGTGTTGTGGCAGATGCCTATAGTCCCACCTACTTGGAAGGCTGAAGTAAGAGAATCACTTAAGCCCAAGAGTTTGAGGTTGCTGTGAGCTGTGATGCCATGGCACTCTACTGAGAGCAACATAATGAGAGTCTGTCTCAAAAAAAAAAAAAGCGCTACCAAGGAGTATAGCATAGGCTCTTTAAATGTAACCTTTTGAGGCTTGGCACCTGTGGCTCAAGTGGCTAAGGCACCAACCACATAACACCTAAGGTGGCGGGTTCGAATCCAGGCTGGGCCCACCAAACAACAATGATGGCTGCAGACAAAAAAAATAGTCAGGCATTCTGGCAGGTGCCTGTGGTCCCAGCTACTTGGGAGGCAGGGGACTCACTTGAGCCCAGGAGTGGGAGGTTGCTGTGAGCTGGGATGCTATGGCACTCTACCCAGGGAAATAGCTTGAGGCTTTGTCTCAAAAAAAAAAAAAAAGTAACCTTTTGTTCATTTTAATTTATGTTAACTTTTCAACCCAATTTTCATTTTTGTATGTTTCAGCTCTGTATAGTAGTAGTTCATGACCTTGCTATGAAAAATAGTAGTATTGTTAGCAATACTTAATACCATACCCCTGAATGAATCTGCCAGGCTTTATTCTTTCTTATATATTCATGACATTATCTTGCTTATGAAGGATAGTAACCTTTTCAAACTCATTACTTCTTGTTGAATATAACAAACAGTGTTATACATTTTAGAAAAAAGGGAGAATTTGGGGTTAAATTAGAATTGAGAAAGTAAAAAGAATCACATACAGAATTGTTTTGAAAACGTCTGTACTGAGTCATCTAATTTCAATGTCTACTTAAAAGAAGCTCAGATCTCTTTCTTGAATATCATGTAGGAAGATGATACCTTGGTTCCCTTGAGAACCTATTTCATGACTTCATTGCTTTTGGCCTTTCAAGAATCAGTGGGACTGGGATTCAGGCACATTGAAATTAGTACCAGCTGTGACAGTTACCAGTGGATGACCTAAGCTACATAGGTCCATCTCTCTGAGTCCGTTTCCTTATGTGAAGAAATGGGAATAGGGTGGGTTGAGCAGCAGAACTGAAATATCATTTATGCGTGTATAACTACACATAGTAGTTTATATAGTGTAATAGAATTGTATTCCCATTTTACATACAAGGAAACAGGTAATACAATTGTAGTATAGATAGTATTGTACTATTTTCAGTTCTATTGCTTAATTCTCTGGGTAATGTTGAATTGGATGTAATAGTACATCTGAAAGTGCTATGGAAATTAGCACTTAAATGTGAGACTTAATTTCTCTTAATAATTATACAGGTTACTTGTAATACCAGGGTGGTCTTCCTTAGTCTGCTTAGTCTGTGGTTTGAGGGCACTATGAAGAATCAGGTTTTTTTTTTTT
>CAUYQV010083373.1:0-24979 GCA_963574575.1 Galagoides demidoff | reverse complement strand
GAACGTTTTAAAACTATAACTGAGAAAATGACATGAAGGCTGTGTTGATCTGTTTGATGGAAGTATTTCGGATTGCATGCGAAAACCCCACACTGTACCCCAGAAGTGCATTAATGTACATAGTTACCATTCAATAAAATTAAAAAAAAAAAAAAAGAAAAATAGTCAATTCTCAAGCTGTGGAAAATGCCTACAGGTATTCATCAACACCTGCTTTCTGGGCTTCTTTGCTGCATAAACAAGCTACTATTAAGATGGCAAAACTGTGTCAATAGTTTAGACACATACTTGAATTGTACTGCTTGTTTGAAAAAACTTTTGATTCAAAACTGGACATTTCATATTTAATGACTTAGTAGTTCTCTATGACATTCATCTTGTCTATAGAGTCTAGAAAACATCCAAACAAGTTTGTTTGACATTACTTGCCCTAGAGAAGCCATGTTTATTCAGGGATTACTAACCTATTTCTAAGTACTAAAAAATATCAATAGTTATTCCTGCATTTAGCCTGAGATACACAACATTAAGAGTTTCATTCTAGAATCCACCCTTTTGTCTCCAAAATTTTCCAAAGGCTATCTGCAAAGTTTCTCCATAGTCTAAGATATAAGTTCTGGGGTTTTTTTGTTTTTTGCCGGCACTGGGCTTGAACCCGCCACCTCTGGCATATGGGGCTGGCGCCTTACTCCTTTGAGCCACAGGTACCACCCTAAGATATAAATTCTGGCCCCAGAAATATATTTAAAGCCATTAAATATCTTAACTACTTTGGATATCTACTTTGAACATTGTCAAAGACAATTTGGTTTAAAACATTTATCTCTGTGAACACAGCTAATGGTAACTGAAACTCTTCCTCTTGTTCTTCAAACCACCACCAAGCCCAATTTAGCTTGTATTCATTAAACAAGTCTCAGCAAACTGTGTATACTTTCCGATCAAAAGAGCACCTTATTAGTATACTAGACATAAACATTTTGGTTCCTCAGTCATTTGGTTTAGGTCATGTAACAGCAAGAAATTAGGGTGTGAAGCATGCATATTATGCTGGTCTGTCAAGTGTTTAAAAGGCAGCAGAGTTGAGTCAGATAAATTTGCTAACCACCAACAGAACCAGCTTATCAGAAGAGAGTAGCAAGCCAATGCTTCCAATAAGGGTTTTCCCCAGAACGAGTAATTTAACATTTTTAAAAAGTTCACTTGGGCTCAGCGCCTGTGGCTCAAGCGGCTAAGGCACCAGCCACATACACCTAAGGTGGCGGGTTCAAATCCAGCCCAGGCCCGCCAAACAATGATGGCTGCAACCAAAAAATAGCCGGGCGTTGTGGTCCTAGCTACTTGGGAGGCTGAGGCAGTAGACTCACTTGAGCCCAGAAATTGGAGGTTGCTGTGAGCTATGATGTCACAGCACTCTACCCAGGGGGAAAGCTTGAGGCTCTGTCTAAAAAAAAAAAAAAAGTTCACTGGATGCTACTCAGAACATGAGGATATCATCTGTCTTATGTCAAATGTCCTTTAAGGGAAGTGACCACGGTTGCAAAGCCATTTAGAAACAGCTAAGAGATCTATATAAATGCAAGAGTACACATAGTAAAGGACCCTCTTATCTTCTAGCAAAGTATTTAAATGCTAATGTTAAAAATATGCTAATGCTACAGTCCTTATTAAATTGGACAATGAATGTATCTGAAGTGTTTCTGAAAAATGAGAATTTCCATATTCTAAAAAAAAAAAAAAACCTCTCCATGTTACAGGAAAAATAGGCATTAACAGTAAACTAGGGGGAAAGGGTTCGGACCATGACAGTTAACTGTACAAATTAGGTCATTCTTGTCATATCCAACTAAGAATAAAGGAACTAGGAAAAAAAAAAAAACACTTGAAGCACATAGCAGTTGCCCCAAGAATAAAATTTTCCAAAGCCCAGCTACTAAAATAGCTTGCCATAATTTTAAGATCAGCTTTACATAGCTAATGTGACCTGTTGTTTTACTTATCATTGTCACCCATCAGAGCTTGCCAGCTCCTAGATGCTTCTCTGGTGCAAATAAGCTTTCTTTCAAAACACACTTTCTTAGGGGTGGGAGGAAAAGGGTGTCACTGTTACCTAGGCTAGAGTGCAAGGGCAGTGGCATCATCGTAGCTCACTGCAATCTCCAACTTCTAGGATCAAATGATCCCCCCAGTCTCCCAAGTAACTGGGACTCCAGGTGCACACAATCATGCTTAACTAATTTTTCATAGGGTCTCACTATGTTACTAAGGCTGATCTCTAAAAAAAACCTCAATATTCTTTTTGTTCTTTAAATATACCAAAGATCACCAGTCCATGCATATGCCCCAAACTGTGGTTTCTGTTTGCTTCTCAAAGTTTTAAATCTAGAGATTTGTCTATTTTGACTTTGACAGGAGACTTTATTAGACTGAATTGTTCATCATATGCACTGTCAAAAATAAGGGGACCATCATATTAGATTTCAGCTGATTATTGACTTGTAGGCATTCAACTCATGTTGCCAGCTTCTCATTTTTAAAGAGAAACTAGAAATCTGGATTTTATGTAAAATCCTCCAACTTTTAAAAGTTGACAGCTTTTCAAAGCATTGTATGAATTTTGAACAGTATTCCTGTATAAGATCACTGTGTTTGGATGTACCCTGAATAAAGCATCCAGCCAAGAGGTGAAATCAGGACCTCCAGACAAGGGACTGTGCCTGTCTACCATAAAAAAGGTTCCTTTTCCTGATTCTTGCAAAAGGTCCTCATAGATGGTGGCAGTCCAGCTTCATGTCATGTTATCTACAAGTATAACTTTATTCTAACAATCCAAGTTGCTCATCTGCTAGGCCATTTTGTTTCCCTAGTACTGACAACAGACTGCACTTGGCCTTCCTATTTTGTTTAATGATGTATTTGTGAAACAATCTTTAATAGTGGAAGGCACTGTTAACTGCATGCAGTAGTATGAGTAATACACATGTGTGAATATGTATTCAGCAGAACCCTAAGGATTTGTGACCAAATAAGGCAAGGGTCCTCAAACTTTTTAAACAGGGGGCCAATTTACTGTCCCTCAGACCATTGGAGGGCCAGACTGTGGGCCCCCGAGATGAGCTGGCTGCTAAGCAGGACAGGCAGCAGTGGCAAAAACACCTGGTGGGCCAGATAAATGTCCTAGGCAGGCTGCAAGTGGCCCGTGGGCCGTAGTTTGAGGACGCCTAAAATTAGGGATATAGCAGCAACAATTGTTTTTGTTAGTAAGCTTACATAATTATCTAAGACTTAGAATAGCAGTTCTAAACGTGTGGGTCACGACCCCTTTTTAACAAGTACATTGCTTTTACCTAGTTATGTATATGTTTTCTAGGGTCATTTCCATTATTAAGAAAGTTGTTTCAAGAAAAATTTAGGCTTATAAAAATAGTCATTGGTGTAGAATGGTGTTAAAACTTTAAAATTGATAAAATGTTGAAGTACAAAATAATTTCCAGCAAGGTTTTTATCCCCTAACAAGAGCACACAATAGATATTGGCACACATTAAATATTGGCACATAACTATTGGAACTCTATAACTACATAAACCTAATCATGGCACAGAAATATGCATTTTGCTTCCAGTGCTACTCCATTCCTACTTTCTCAAAGTTCTGCTCTATAATATCAGCTCATTGGGGTTTGCTATAATTAATTCATGTCTGTGATGCAAGGTATCAATTACTCCTTTAACATCTTGTTTTTTACACGCCTGGGAAGAAAAACCAAAAGAGAGGTAGAGTACAAAAAGACATTATCAGTATGTTAAAAATTAAATAAAAAGATTTACTATCTAGTCTCTCTACAGTCACTTTAAAACTATTTTCCTCAATTTATATTTGTGATTTATAGCAAAAAAGGTAAGCATATATGACATTTATTTCCATGAAACTTATTAATACTAATAATTACTTTAAGGAACACTGAGTTAGAAAGATAGTGAAAGATAAAGGACTTTAAAAGTAGATGTAACAAAGATGAAAATTTATACATCAATGTCTTAATTATAGTCGCTGCCTTCTATTGCTTAATGGGAGAAGCCAGGGCTGCCACCCAGTGGCAGTGTAAGTCTTTAAATGATTTTAAGATTTGAAAAATATTAAAACAATGAAGTAAAAAAATTCATAAATTATACGATTTCAATTTTATCCATAATTCTGTTGTTGTAGTAAATGTCTGTTTATAATGTAGCAAAGAAATAAAACATTTGTAGAGGCCACATTGTAGAAATTGTTAAAAATGTCATATGATGCTCTACTGTTTACTAAGTTATGTAATTTTAATAAGTATTTCCAATTAAAGTATTGATGGCTCAAATTTAAATTTTCAGAATTAACAATAGGGATAAAAATACAACTGGAGTTCTTTTGTGGCCTACAGAAACACATTCACTACTTCACAGTAGCCTCTCATCCAAATACCCAAATTCTTACTTGAAAAGCAAAAAAATACGATTTAAAAATAATATAATTTTCTTCAACTATATCCCGATGGCCCATGTATACATCAATTTTAGTCCCAGTACAGAAAACTCAAAGTTAAAAGGAGGCGATGAAAATAGGAAATTATTGATGTTTAGAATAGAAAAAAAATCAAGAATCTCAGTGCCTATTTCTCCAAAACTTGGCCATAACTTACTTCATACAGGTATAAAATAAATATTACAAGATGCTTTGGTAAACTAATACTAGGGAATAAAAAGTAACAATAGAGTATCCATTTACAGTTTGAAAAACTATCTCTGAGACTGGTTTGTTCTCTTAACCACATGAGAAATAAAAAAGAAATATTCCTAAGAATTTAGTTATTTTGTTTCCAACAGCTATAAATTAAAATTGTACATGATAAAAATAAATTGTACAAGATGTTTTCTAACTTATGTCCCATCTGTTTTGCCGTACACTGAAGAGAATTTTTAAAAATGGCAGATACAAACATACTTGGTATTTACAATGATTTGTGATAAATACAATACCTGAAAATAATTTCTAATTTTCCATTTATTATTGCTATTTGGTCACAAAAAAGATTAACACTCTCCAAGAAATTTATTTTAGCATATGTCATATATAGATATAATACTTTTATATGAAGAGAAATTATGGCAGAATAGGGTGCCTTTACAAGGAAATAAAGGAAATGCAATAAAGGAATTCTTTCATATAAAAACTTTTGATCTGCATTATTTGATTATTTTCAAGATACAAAACATTAATATTAGAAGCAAAGAAAAAAAAACAATAAAAGAACAATAAAACACAAGACCAAGGATAAGGAATTGTTCTATGCAGATGCATACATAGCATGTGTCTGTATGTGTGTATGTTTGTGTGTGTGTACAGGCTGAGTTATAATAAAAATACTTATGTATTTTAGTCAAATCTCATGTAGAGTTAGAAACCACAATTTCCAATCAAGCATGACTGGACCACCATCTTCTAAGTCTTCAATTACATGACAAATTAAAGCTATGCAGCAGTTATTTCTGGTCATCAGTATCATGACAAATGCTTGACAAGATATAATTTTTCTCCTTGTTCACTTGTAAAAATTGGTGCCTTTTTATAATGTTCTACAAGTTCTTCCATAGTGCTGAATTTACGCTGCCCAATGCAGTAGACAGTCTCTTTTAGTTGGACTTTGAAATGCTTGTTTTTCCCTTGTGCTTTCAGTGATACTGAGAAATCATTTGGCTAAAAGAGAAAAAGAAACACATATGGTAAACATATCAATAAGCCCTTTTATAATTAAATAATAGTTAAAACTTGAGCATTTACTAAGTACTAGGTACCACACTAAGTTATTTACATAGATTATCTGCTTTACTCCTCAAAACAAACTCTTTTTACAATTAAGAAAACTGAGGCTCAGGGAAGCTATCTGCCCAATTATCAACCATCAATTTAACAGAGACAGGATTCAAACCTGTGCAGTCAAAAATCTCTTAACATCCATGGCTCCCATGGCATATACCTACAACAAATCCTTCGGTTTAACATTTCAAGCATAAGAGCTTTCTTCCCTCTCTCTAGTCAGACTGCTAGAGAAACCTATGGGAAAATCTAAGACAGCTAGCCCCTTTTCAATTTGTAGCTATCAGTAGCTGTTACTGGGATAACACTATGAATTCTCAAAAATGAAGGACACATAAATGAGAATCTAGTTCTTTTTTTTTTTTTTTTTTGAGAAGGAGCCTCAAGCTATCCCCCTGGGTAGAGTGACATGGCATCACAGCTCATAGCAACCTCCAACTCCTGGGCTCAAGCGAGTCTCCTGCCTCCACCTCCCAAGTAGCTGGAACCACAGGCACCCGCTACAACGCCCGGCCATTTTTTGGTTGCAGCCATCATTGTTGTTTGGTGGGTCCGGGCTGGGGATTCGAACCCACCACCTTGGGTGTACGTGGCTGGCGCCTTAGCCGATTGAGCCATAGGTGCTGAGCCTGAGAATCTAATTCTAATGAGAGGCCATAAATTCAAATGCCCACAAAAGACAAAAGAGTCATGCAACCAAGTGTCGAGGTGGAAAGGCAGATGAACAGAGGGAAAGACAGTGTATGGACAATCTAAAAAGTACCCACTTCTCAGCTATGACTATTGCCTTGCAGGAAGAAGGGCTCAATGTTAGCAGGCCTTCCAACTTTAAATGGAAAGCCTAAAGTCTGAATTTTTGTAATAAATCTACCAATATTTAAATATTGGCAATGAATTCAAATATTTAAAAAAAAAAACATTGTTAGGGCCAAACATAATATCCCTAGTTGAGACCTCTACCATAAAAATTATATGGCTAAAAATAATGTATACCGTATTTTTGTGTTTTCTGGTTTTGTTTTTTAAAAAGACAGGATCTTACTGTGTTTCCCAGGATGGAGTGCAGTGGCAAGATGACAGTTCACTATAACCTCAAACTCCTAGGCTCAAGTCTTCAAAATAGCTGAGACTACAAGCACACACAACCACACTGGCTAATTTTTTAAAATTATTTTTTGTAGAGAAAGGGTCTTGCTTTGTTGCCAAGGCTGGTCTTAAACTCCTTGCCCCAAGTGATCCTCTGACCTCAAACTCCCAATGTGCTGGGATTATAGATATGATCCACCACGCCTAGCCTTGTGTTTTGGCTAACATCTATGCTTGACTATCCACGAGAAGATACATATCAGTCTGCATTTAGGTTATTCTTTTTAATGAGGGATGCTTTTTTCTCTCTAGGATAATGAACACGAGTGTTTAGGGGTTTTTTTTTTTTTTTAGTTTTCTTCTTTGAGATAGAGTCTATGTTACCCTCCACAGAGTGCTGTGGTATCACAGCTCACAGGAACCTCAAACTCTTAGGCTTAAGTGATTCTCTTGCCTCAGCCTCCCAAATATCTGGGACTAAAGGCGCCCATCACAAAGCCCGGCTATTTTTTTTGTCATTGTTGTAGTTGTCATTGTTGTTTGGCAGGCCCAGGCTGGATTTGAACCCACCGGCTCCAGTATATATGGCTGGCGAGCTATAGGTGCCAAGCTGAGTGTTTGTTTTTTCAATCTAATAGTCTTCTCAACTGCCTGTTATCTACCTCAGAATCCTCTTTTTACACAATTACTTCTAAAGTTTCAAACAGTGGGTCAGATCCACCATCTAAAAGAAAATGGATCCCACCACCCCTCCCTACTACCATCTACATATTCTTCTGAGGAGTTAGGTACAGACCCACTTTCCCAAACCTCCCCTTGGGAAGTTCAATTAAACTTTTTCTGTCTCTCACTCGCACATGTTTTTTTCAATCTTTCAATCTTTTGCACAATTATACATTCACTTTTGTACAACTACCCTCATACAAAGTCAACATTAATCATGACTTGATAAGTGGAAAAGTAGTGATATCCTTCATCAAGGAAGAAGGGCCATTTTTAAGAAAAGTGATCAAATTCTAATATTCTAAACAGTACCCCAAATTACAACATAACTATATTATCCTTTCACTTTTAGGGTTTTATAATGTTATTATTTATTAGTATGACAATATAATTTACCTTTTATTGCAAATACATTTCAAATACAGAAACAACTGGAAAGAACACTGACTTTAGTTTTTGAACATTTATGCTTACATCTCAGCTTACTACCTGCTTAAACTTTAGGGAAGTCACTTAACTCTTTCAGTCTCTTTTTTTTTTTAAATATCCAGAACTATATACTTTAGAAATCAACTTACCGAAGATTCACTATCACGAATAAGGAAATCCCCTTCATGCCCTCTTTCATTTAATGCCATTTCTGCTTGATGCCTGGTGACTTTGCCATAATACCAAGGATTGCCAGCAAACTTCCCAGTGAGTGAAGGCCTAATATAATCACACTGTGGAGGTGATGGTTCCAAACCTGAAGTTAATGGATTATTCTGCATAATAGTAACATAGTTCTTTGGCACCAGACCAACCATTCCATTGATTTTCCTGCATTTCCACCACTCTGGGTCATTTTCAGGTTTTTCAATAACATCCATTACATCTCCTTTCTCAAAATTAAGTTCTTCATCATTGGACGAACTGAAGGGGTAAAGAGCTTGTACCACATGCAACACTTGACCAGTATTTAGGTTACTGACGACTGCTGCTAATTTCTCTGACAGAGAACCCACATGGTCACCCAAAGGACTGTCACCTTCTTCAGTTACATAGTTTGAAGGGAACCATCCAACTTGTCCATTATAGCTACCCCGCCACCACCCATCACTGCATTTCTCCATGACGATCACCTTCGTCCCTTTTATCAATGATAATTCATCCTCCCTCTCAGCCATGTAGTTAAATTTCACGTAAGCAGGCATGTTAAGATCATAGAGACGTTCTCCTGGGTCAACAAAACTATCATCAGCTGGAGATGCAGAATCTGGTACACTAGGTTTTCTTTTCACTTTTCCAATTCCTGTTTAAATAAAAAGGAGTGATAAGAAGAGAATATAAAACAATGATTATCAAAAATCCCCATGTATTTATTAAAAAAGAATCAACTCTGTATAATATTTTTTATGCCTTTAGATTTAGACAACAAATTTCTATTGGGTACAATCATCTTTTTGGAAATGAGATACAAATGAAGATTTATATGACAGCTTGCCCTCTTATCTTTTCTCTTGTCAAAGGCACTGAAATAACTACATAAAGTTAATGTATTTTCTCCTAATTGTAAAACATAGATTTCTCTCCCAGCTACAATCAAGTTTGCATGCTTCTCTTGGTTTTATTTATTAACCTAAACTTAAAATTAGCTGTATAGAAATAAGACAATGGCTTAAATTAGAATTTGATATGCAACATAAAACTGTAGTTATGTCTGGGTAATCTTCCCATTTGCTTAGTTTCCAGACTCAGGTAGCTCTACCTCATGTTTATTTTAAAACATATGCTTAGAAACACACACACACACACCCCTGTTTGTCTCCCCACTCCCTCTAACACCACACATTTTCATGTAACCTCCACCAAGGGCAGGGATTTTTGTTTACTTTATTCAAAGATATAATCTCAAGGACCCTGCATAGTGCTTAATATATAGTAAATGCTCAATTTGCTGAAAGAAATGAGAAAAATCCCCAAACGGTATCATCAGCACAAACGTATGCTACATCAACTTTAGTCAGGCATTTCACTGCTGTTCATTTCTTACCATGTGATTTTGGAGATTTCTAGGCTCTGCTTTACCTAGAAAGTTGAGGTTTTCCTAGACAAAACTTCTCAAATTCCTTCTCAGTCTGAAAACTTTGTCACTACCTTCATTCTTTCTTCACCCAAGTCTCTAAATCCCAATTCCTTCTGCGTTCTTAATATCATATTTCCTGATATCTTGGGACTCTGTGCCATCCTTGTTTCTCTTCTCCCAAATAAGGTCACTTTAACTCTGATATTCCTTTTAAACCATTCCATTCTTTATAAAGTTGTCTTCCCCTCTTCCCTCAATTTTTTTCACAACTCATGCATACTCCTAACTTTATAATCTGATTCTCTATCTCCACTGTTATACCAAAGCTACTCAATTAAAACCAATCTTACAAAAACTGTGTCATTTCCCTACTGCCAAATCAGTACCTTTTACTTCGCAGCCTTCTCAAACTCTCTATGCAGCAAACAGTATCACACACCACTCTCCCTATTATATTTTCTTCTCCTTTGAGTTCCCTGAGGCTCCTATTTCCTTGTGTGTCTCTCTTTTGGTTCCTCTAAACCTTTTTATTATAAACTTCATTGTACTCGGTTACCAGCCTGTCTTTTTAAAAATGAGAGTGAACTCCCTAAGGGCAGAAACTAATCTTATTCCATTGTATTTCCAGTGCTTAGCAGTATCCAGGTTAGTAATATGAACAAAGTCAATGTTTACTGAGTAAGTGAATGATTTCTTAGTTGAAAGTGTTTCCCAAGATGCCTTAATCTTCTCTTCTAGTGTAAGAAAATAATATACTTTCATTTTCTATGACTTAGTGCCCATTAAGTCACTCTGTATGACCATGAATCCCTATCACTTTGATAACCTAGAACATGTATTATTTGCTTCTTTGTTCCTGGGTTACTTCACTTAGAATAATGGCCTTCACATTCATCCAAGTTGTTACAAAAGACATTATTTCATTCTTTTTTGATGGCTGAATAGTACTCAATGGTATATACAGTAGAACCTCTGTAAGTTGACCAAAGGGACTGTAACAAACTGGTCAACACATGGAGGACGTCAACATGTGGGAATTAGGCCTACTGTAGTTAACAGGTACATGCAGTGAACATACAAAAATCAGGTAAACTTAAGGAGATAGTCAATGTAGGGAGGTGGCCAACTATGAAAGTTCTACTGTGCACGTGTGTGTGTGCCCTAATAATATATAACAATAACAAAAGATGAATACAAGTCACACTGAGTACCTCTTGTAATTGCAAAAGTCAAATATGAGTTGAGTATTACAAATTTAACACAGTCTTTTCTCAAAATGTGTATACTTGTTTTGTTTGTACATATGTACATAACACTCCATCAAGCAATAACAGAATATAGTACACACTTTTCTCATGTGCACACGTTAGGTCACAAAACTACTCTAAATAAATCTGAAATTGAAACCATAACAAAATATCTTCTCTGACCATAGAAGAATGAACCTAGAAATCAATAACTGAAAGGAACAATGGAAAATTCACAAATATGTGGAAATTAATGAACATATTCTTCAAACAACCACTAAGTCACAAAGAAATTTCAGGTGGAATTAGAAAATTCTTTGAGACAAATGAAAATACCAAAACCTATAGGATGCAGCAAACACAGTGCTCAGAATGAAATATATGATCTCTAAAAGCTTATATAATAAAGATCTCAAATCAACAACTTAAATCCCTAACTTAAGAAACTAGAAAAAGAAGAAACTAAACCCAAAGTTAGCAAAAGGGAGAAAATAACAAAAATTACAACAGATATTTGATTGCTCACGAGAGGGGTGACATGAAAAGTATCTTTAAATAAAAAACAATACAGCAGATATATAGAAAAGAGAACAGATAACAGAGGTAATCAGCAAAACCAAAACTTGGTTATTTGACAATAGCAACAAAACTGAACCTTTAGCTAGACTAATCAAAAAAATGGGGGATGGGGAGAGAGGGAAGACTCCAATCATTACACTAAAATCAGAAATAAAGTGGGAACATTTCTACAGACCTTACAGAAATTTTTAAAAATAATAACGAGCAAATACTATGTATGCCAACAAATTAGTTAACCTAATTGAAAAAAATCAATTCCAAGAAAGACACAAACTACCAAGACTAACTAAGAAACAGAAAATGTGAACAGGCATAACAAGTAAAAGAATCAGTAATCAAAATTTCTCTATAAAGAAAGCCCAGGACCTCATGGTTTCACTGGTGAATTCTACCAAATGTTTAAAGAATTAATACCGACAGTACCCTGAATACCAGAGCCATCACAAGAAAACCTAATATCACATATAAATATAGATGCAAAAATCCTCAACAAAAGTCAGTTGATTTTCACTACTAAAGTAGTTACGTTCTATAAAGTTACCACGAATACTGAATTAGCAAATTCTGAACCCTTGTTCCTAGAGGAAGTACAGAGTTAGCCATTAGTCACATTACTGTCAACCAATTTCTACATAATCTTATTTTATGCCTGTTTCTCTTTAAAAACACTTTAATATAAATTATGCTTTATTCACACTGACTTCACAACTAAAATCACTATAATTTATGCCTGAGTGAAGCTTATCTGACATACATTTTTTTCCATAAGGCAAATTATAGCTTTCTTATGTTTTAAAACACTAGACAACACTTAACACTATGCCTGGAGGGTGTCTTTAACAGCAAATTCACCCACAAAAAAGAACAAAAATGCAAAAGCACTGGATTAAGTACACTGTGAAAAGACATTTGTTTATAGTTAAGAGGTGAAACAATGCAAAGCATTACCTCAATTGGGAATATGCACATCAGGCAACTCAAGTCTGACACACTGCACATGTACACACAAGCACTGTATCAATTTTGCGTTTACAAATAAATTTCATCAAGTAGGTGAATTCACAAATATGGAATCTGTGAAAAGTAACTATCACCTGTTCTAGAAAACCAAATCCAGCAAGCATATTAAAAGGATCGTATATCATGAGTATGTGGGATTTACGCAAGGGTGGTTCAACATCTGAAAGTCAATCAATGTAACATACCACATTAGTAGAATTATAGGGAACTACATAATCACCTTAATTGATGCAGAAAAAGCTTTGGATAAAATCCAAAACCCTTTCATAATAAAAACACTGAGCAAACTAGGATTAGAAGGAAACTTCCTCAACATAATAAAGGGCATTTGTGAAAAACACCACAATCAATAGGGAAAGACAAAGCTTTCCCCCTATGATCAGCAAGCAACAAGGCAAACATGCCCTCTTCCACAACTTCTATTCAACACTGTAATGCCAAGTGCTAGCCTGAGCAACTGTTGAGGTAATCCAAACTAGAAAGGAAGAAGTAAAATGATTTTTATTCTCAGATGACACAGTCTTATAAACAAAATGCTAAAGAATTCACACACACACACACACAAACAAAATCATTAGAATAAATTTCAGCAAAGTTGCATGATACAAGATCAACACGCAAAGATTACGTGCATTTCTATATACTAGCAAAGACAATTCAAAGTGGTAGTTAAGAAAACAATTCCATTTATGGCATTAAAAAGAATAAAATACATAGGAATAAATGTAATCATTTAAGTGTATGACTTGTATACTGAACTATAAAACAAAGATGAAAGAAATTTAAAAATACCTAAATAAACGGAAAGACATTCTGTGTTAGATGGCAACACTATGCAAAGCAATCCACAGATTCAATGCAATCCTTATCAAACTTCATCAGCTGATTTCTAAAATTCATACAGAACTGCAAGGGACCCCAAGTAGCCACAACAATCTTGAAAAAGTTAAACCAGGCAGGGAGACTCACCCCTTCTCATTTCAAAACTACACAGCCACAGGAATCAACAATGTGGTACTGGTGTTCAGACAAGACATATAGACCAATGAAACAGAAGAGTCTTAAACCTTTATCTCTGTGGTTAACTGAGATATAGGTTTATTTTAAGACTGGGATAAATGGATATCCACAGACAAAAGAATGAAGTTGGACTCCTACTTCAGGTCACATACAAAAGTTAACTCAAAATGGATCAATGACTCTTAGAAGACAAGACAGGACTTACATCCATGACCTTGGACTTGGCAATGAATTTCCAGATACTGACACACATAAACATCAACTGTACTTTACTAAAATTTAAAACATTAGTGCAGAGGACCCTATCAAGAACACAAAAAGGCCAGGCGCAGTAGCTCACGCCTGTAATCCTAGCACTCTGAGAGGGCAAGGAAGATGGATTGCTTGAGCTCACAAGTTCGAGACCAGCCTGAGTAAAAGCAAGACCCCATCTCTACTAAAAATAGAAAAACTGAGGCAAGAGGATTGCTTGAGCCCAAGTTGAAGGTTGCTGTGAGCCATGACACCATGGCACTCCACCCAGAGTGACAGCTTGAGACTCTATCTCAAAAAAAAAAAATGCAAAAAGGCAATCTACAGAATTATGTACAACAGAACATTTATAAGTCTAAATTCTAGTAAGTATCAAGTGTCAAGAACATATAAGCAGCTCTTAGAAAACAACATCAAAAACTAATTCAAAAGTGAACAAAGGACTTGAATAAACATTTTTCTAACAAAGATATACAAAAGGCTAACAGGCACATGAAAAGATGTTCAACATCATTAGTCATTAGGGAAATACAAATCAAAACCACAATGAAATACTATCCCAGACTCACTAAAATCAGCGGTTCTCAACCTGTGGGTCACGACCCCTTTGTAACAATGAAAATACATCGCAGCATTAGGAAAGTTGAGAACCACTGCACTAGATAGATATAAACAAACAAAAAAAAATTTACAAAAGGAAAACATTAAGTGTTGACATGATGTGGAGAAATTGGAACCTTCTTATAATGCTGGTTGGAAGATAAAGTGGTGCAACCAATGTGGAAAACAGTTTAACAGTTTCTTAAAAAGTAAAACAGAATTACTATATGATCTATCAACTCCACTCCTAGGCATATAAACAAAGGAACTAAAAATAGACATTTGAACAGATACTTACACATGAAGGTTCATAGCAACACTATTCACAATAACTGAGACATGAAAACAACTTGAATGTTCATCCATTAACAGATGAATAGAAAAACAAAATGTGGTATATAAATATGATGGAATATTCAGCCATAAAAGGGATGAAGTACCAATAATACGGTATAACATGGGCAAACTTGAGAAACAAGTGAAAAAAGTCAGATACAAAGACCACATATCATATAATTCCATTTCTATGAAATATCCAGAATAGGCAAATCTATAGAGACAGAAAGCAGATTAGTGGTTGCCAGCGCTTGAAGGGCAGGGGGAATGGGAAGTGACTATTTAATGTATACAGGGTTTCCTTTTAGGGTGATGAAAACATTTTAGATTTACATAGACGTGATAGTTGCACAACACCGTTAATGTAGTCAACATCACTAAATTGTGTACTTTCAAAGGCAAATTTTATGTTATATGACTTTCAGCTCAAAAATAATTTTCTTAGTCGTCCTCCATCTTCAGAATCATCTTGTATCTCCCTACTGCCCATCACACTTTCCATTCCCACTATGGTTGCTCTTGTTCAGGCTTATTATGCTATACTTGAGCCTTTGATACCCTCTAAACTAGTTTCCTTCCTAATCTAATCTCTCCTTTATTTAACCATCATCCATAATAACAAGACTAATCTTCCTATTAATATAGCTGCAATCACATGATGCCCTGCTCAAAAGCCAATACTGTCTCTTCTTCATTGTTAATCAAATTAAGAGAAATACTCTGTCTAGACTGTACTGTCCTTTATTGTCTTTATAAGTTTATGGTATAGACTATTGACAAAAAGCATAGACCCTGAATCAGGCTTTGGATTCCAATCTCAGCTCTACTGCTTACTAATTGAAATCTTAAGTAAACTCTTTACTTTTCTGAACTTAGAAATGAAGAAAACACCACTCACCTCATAAGAGTGTTGTTGAGAATTAAATAATGTAAAGTAAGCATAGAATGTCTAATAAACGTTAAATAAAAGATGCTTTTATTTTAGTATAGGACCTGTACCAAAACTACCTCAAATTTTAATAAAAAATGGCTACTCAAAATCCCCAGAATAAAGTTTCTATTTTTATAACTTAATATTGTATGCTAATTTCTTCCCAAAACCTTATTAACAATTTCCAAGTAATAATTTTATTAATCTTCCTACTCTGCTTCTCGGCACCCTTCATTTCCCATCCCTACCCCCAATGATGTGTAACCTCTCCTTTTTTAAATAGCCAAGCACCTTGTACTTCTGATGTACCTGTATTATAATTCTTCTTGTATTTATCTTTTAAGCTCATCTACTACAGCATAAGCTTCCAGAGAAGAGCATTCTATGTCTATCTTTTACATTTCCTACACCATTCAGAACTGTGGACACAGCAGATTCTCATTAAGTATTTGTTAAATTGAATAAAATGTAATGATATAAGCAAATTAAAAAAATTTTTTAAACCTTAAAATAAAGATTAGTTTCCAAATAATTTTTTAAGAGTATTCTGAAAAAGGTAATATCTAAGACTAATTATATGTTATCAAAAAAAGAAAAGAAGAATTAAAAAGTCACAAATGGGAAAACACTAAGAATAATGTACTTCAATGTTAGAGGCCAGAAATATTTCAGGGAAAAGAACATAAGCTTAGAATATTTGTTTTCTATGTAACAGAAAACCCTCAATAATCTCTCTTGTTAGCATGTCTTCAACCCCACACCTGTACTGGTCCTATAACTAATGCTACAGCTATATCAGCTCCTGAATATTACCAAAACCCTGTGCTCTTTCAGGACTCTGAGCCTTGCACACAGTATTTTTCTGCCTAAAACAGTTCCCATCCTCATTCTTCAAGACTCAGTCCAGGTATTTTTTCACTAAATATTTCCTTTTCTCTTCTTAAAAGAGTTGATGTATTCCTCCTTTGTGCTATTACTACTCTTTATAAATATCTTTATTAAAACACTTAATATTCTGTTTACAAAAATCATCTTCTTTGAGATCAAATACCAAGTTTTTAATCACATCTCTATCCCCAGTGCTATGCCCTTATTAAATATTCCATTAAATATTTGGTAGGTTGTACAGAGTGTCCATAGTTTGTGTGCAATTTAAAATCATCAACTATTTTAAATTGCACATGAACTTTATGAAAACCCTGCTATTCCTCTGCTTATAACCTCTTTGAGAAGGACCTGTTCACCGTCCTTTGTTTCTATTGCTAGAAAAATAGTTCCTATATCAATGAGAACAGATGCAAAAGTGCTTTACAAAGTTATATAAAGTATTAATACTTTTGCATTTTGCATTATGTTATTATCAGCCAACAATTATATTCTTTCATAAATCTTCCTCAGAGTTTAGCTTTCTTTTACCTTTTCTAAGTTCTTCCTTAGTTCATTCAGGATACTATAACAAAAATACCATAAACTGAGTAACTCACAATTAACAAAAATTTATTTCTTACAATTCTGGTGACCAAAAAGTCCAAGCTCAAGGTATTGGCATATTCTGTCTGGTGAGGGCCCATTTCTCATAGATGGCACCTTCTTGCTTAGTCCCTACATGATGGAAAGGGCAAAACAAGCTCTCCTTGGCCTCTTATAAAATTTACAATTATTTTAAAGTGCACATGAACTTTATGGACACCCTGTAGCACCAATCCCATTCATGAGGGTTCTGTTCTCATGACCTAGTCACCTCCCAAATGTCTCACCTTTTAATATCAGATTGGTGATTAGGCTTCAACCTATGAATTGTGGGGAACACAAGCATTCAGATCATAGCACTTACCTAGCTCACAGTTTGTTAAACCAATCCTGCTAACCTCAGTTAGTCCTTTTTTGCATCAAACCTTCTTTCTCTACTCTTTAGTCCTAAAGAATACACTATGAAAACTTTAATAAAAGAGACAGAGGTTTGATTTTAGACCTGTTACTGATTGTGTAATATCAACTTACTTAATTTTCATTAAACTGCAGTTTCCTTAGCTGTAAAATGATGGTGTGTAATAATTACCTACCTCATGAACGTTTTGTAAAAAGAATTTTAAAACATGTATATGTAAAGCACTTAGCACAGTACATAACACATAGAGGCACTCAGTCAATGGTAGTTATTACTTTCCTACCTCTTCCTAGTGTTTTGAGTACTAAATTTTCAAAATTACTTTAATCTTTTTAATTGCATTATACTGCTAGACTTGGCAGTAGTGGGGAAGGAAATGCTCATATTTAATCACTGGGGAGGTATGTGCACAATTCTGAGGCAGTAATTTATCATTAACTTTGTGTGTCTGTATTATTCTTTTAAGTATTAGTGCAGTTTTGGAAGATCTCACTACTACTCTTTGTTCTTATTTCACTCTTCCCACAGAACTGCTTCTTAATCAAAACAATGCATTATAAACTCAAGACTTTTTAAGAAGCTGGTTAAGCACTGTGAACATTTCTTCTTTGTGTCACAGCTGTCCTCCTCCTGAGAAAAATCTCCGTATCCATAACTGCTCCTTATGTAACCTGGTTTCCAAATCTTTTGATATTCCAGATGCTAGTACTCAGGTATCTCAATACCATTGTTAAAATGTATCAATCCAAAGAAGATAAACTTTATTGTGCTTTTTCTTTGTCCAGAACACACATAAGGTAGCCACCTCATAATTTCCAGAACACCTCCTAGACTTGAATCAATGCCACCATGGACTGTGTGGAGACTTTACTTACAGGGGTCCTCAAACTTTTTAAGCAGGGGGCCAGTTCACTGTCCCTCAGACTGTTGGAGGGCTGTACTGCGGGCCCCGGGATGTGTCAGTTGCTAAGCAGGACAGGCAGCTGTGCCAAAAACATCAGGCGGGACTGATAAATGTCCTAGGTGGGCTGCATGTGGCCCGCGGGCTGTAGTTTGAGGATGCCTGATTACAGCATGAAGTCTTTCTTACTACCACTACACCATTTTTCCTTCATCTAAATCACTCAGTAAACATTCCAGAGAATGGGGTCAAAGACAGTACTACTGCTTCTTCTAATTCCGTTCTTACGTTCCTCTTCCATCAAAACAAATTTCTCCTTTGCTAAGTTCCTCTGATCCCTATGACACACCTAAGATTGCTTAGTTGTTTGCCAAGACTATGAGACTTTTATTTAGAAGGGACTTTCCAGGATCATCAAGTCTTGCCCAACTCTCTCCTTTACAAGTAAGGAACAGGAAATCAGGATTATTTATCATAGGCCACATGGCTAGTAAGAGGTGTATCTGGAAGCAGAACTAAGGAATTCTAATAGAAATATATGGTATTCTTTCCATCACAGGCTTTTATTAAATTTTTGTATTTTCATCTATTCAACTACATGAAATGAATTTTTTTATTATTATCCTCATCTAAAACACTGTGTAATTTTTGTTTTCCAAGGTATTCTGGCTACCACACAAGAGCACATATCCTGTTTCCTCTACTTTAAGTCCATTCAGGGAGCAGATAGCCCATCTGTAGTAATTCACCTGGCAAAATAAATAAATTTGGGGGGTGCTCCAGGGACTGAGGAAAGGATTTTGGTTACAAATCTCAAACCCTTACCCTCAGTCTGTAAATGCATTTAGGATTGATTATCAAGTTCCTAAGACTCAGTACAGAGAATGGTAATTATATCATTGTACTGATGATACATATCATAATATACAGAACCTCCGCAGTTGATCACCTCCTTAAATTGACTTAATTTTCATAGATTGGACATGCACCACATGTATGTATCAGTACAGGAGGCCGAGTTCCCTATGTTGACCACCTCCATATGTTGACCAGTTTGTTATAGTCTCTTGGGTGTTCAACTTACAGAGGTTCTTTTACTATATATTAAATTACTCTATCAATGATACAACATACTCTTTTTATATCATTTCTGGTTGATTTACAGTCAAAACTGCTGATGACCAAACCTAGACATGAAATCCACTGTATTATTACTAAATAACTATCACCTACCTCTGCACCAGAATGCAGGATTTGTGAGAAAGAGTATTAGTTTTCTACTCTATGGCTTTTTCCTGGATTGCAATAGGATCTCCAAAATATCTTGATAAACAAATGAATAAATATTACCAAGTTCTTTGAATTAACCCCCAAATCTGAAAATGCAAAGATCTGAAATTTTAATAATGCCACAAAAAGTAAACAAAAGGTAAAAGAGTCCAGAGGGATTCGCTAAGCCACGGAGGCTAAAAAGAAACAAATCAGTTTCCACATTACAACATTCCTTTTCAACCAAGTGGTCACTCCTTTTCTGTTTTGCCCTTTTCCCTGGAATCTCTTGTCAGATTACTCTTTTGTTTCCTTAGGCTTGTTGTATATAAGACTTCCACAATAATTCCTCTGTTCGTTTTTCTAGAAACACCAAGCAAATGTTCAAGGAGATCAAATCAAGTTCACTATGATAAGATCATAAAAAGGTCAT
Source organism: Galagoides demidoff (assembly GCA_963574575.1). Classification (NCBI taxonomy): domain Eukaryota; kingdom Metazoa; phylum Chordata; class Mammalia; order Primates; family Galagidae; genus Galagoides; species Galagoides demidoff. The sequence continues at coordinate 4,778 of CAUYQV010083373.1, read as the reverse complement.
CCACAGACACACAGATTAGGCTTTTGTAAATTAGTATTAGTATTACTTCATGACCTGAACTAAAAAAGGTTCGGCATTATTCACCATTTTCTTTCTATAAAGCAATTCTCAGACTCCATTTCAAAATACCAAATCTCACATTCATCAATCTTACACTGATCAAATAAAATTTTTACTAGTTATCTTTACACTGTTTCTCTAAAGTCTAAGTAAAAAATAATTAAACAGTACCACATTAATTCAAAGGTCAAGGATGAAAGAATATTTACCTAATCCTTCATTTCCTGATGTTTTCAATGTTTATAAATGTGTTTAGTTCAATTTAAATATCTGTGCTAAGTTGAAAGTTACTGAATTAGAACCACATTAAACTCAAACCGTTTATATCATTTCCCTATTTGTTAAACATTCAAAAACATTTTTAAATTATTTTAAAGTCAAAACTACTATTATTTGATATACCACTAATCATTTAGCCCACATTACATAAACAACACACTGTACCAGCTTATGTAAGCCCACCAAGATCTCTCCATGACTTTTCCTTTAAATTCACAAAAGAGAAAACTCTAATTCAAAAACTACAGGAAAACAATGGGAAACAGATTAACTTACTGAAAAAATCTTTAAAGACGTTTAACCAATCCATTTTCAATAAAAATTCCGTGTTCTCTTTTGTCAGTTTGTCAACACAGCTCAAGATAATTTTCAGTGAGCTTCCTGGTCTATTCTGTAACACTGAAACTTCCCACACCCAATCCATGTGACCTGGCTCACACCCAGGCAATACAGAGTTTCTCTGAGGTTTCTCCCTTTCTAAAACTCCCCCTGCTCAAACTATAACAGAACCTGTAAAACAAGTCATGATGGCCAAAAAATGTGACCTAATTATTCAGACTTATTTGGGAAGAAGCTTTTAACTATTATTTTTAACTATTAAAAATATATATATACCTTTATCTTTTTTAGTTTTCTCCTTTTCCTTCTTAACTTTCAAATACCGTCTCAGGGAACAAAATCACTATGAAACAAATTCATTTATGAGGCATTTAAATTACCAAAATGATACTGAAAAAAGGGAAAAGACTGTCTAATGCAAAATGCTGGATTTACATCATTATACAGGCTAACCATAGATAATTACCTTAAGAAAGGTTTCCAAGTCCCCTAGAATATGTAACAATGTAATACGGTAATAAAGTTAACAGAGATTTACTAAGACTTAAATACAGAGGAAAACTTAAATTTTGTATTTTTGTCTCAATATCAGAAAATAGTATGGAAAGTTTTCCCAAGAATATTAACAAATAATAAAAATTACATATAGCTGGGCATAGTGGCTCACACTTGTAATCCCAGCACTCTGGGAGGCCGAGGTGAATGAACTGCTTGAGCTCACAAGTTTGAGAGCAAGAGAGAGACCCTGTCTCTCCCAAAAATAGGAAAACTGAGGCAAGAGGATCACTTGAATGTGAGAGTTGGAGGTTTCTGTGAGTCATGATGCCCTCACTCTACTCAGGGTGACAGCTTGAGACTGTCTCAAAAGGGGAAAAAAAAAAAAAAAAATATATATATATATATATATGTGAGTTTTTAGGTTTATGTATCAAAACATCAAAGACTGAGATATTTTTCCTCTTTGATATTATTTTAACTATTTTTTGTAAATTACTGCCACATTTTCTGTAGTCCCAGGATAATAGTAACCTTTTAAAAAGGAACAAAAAGGTCTACCTAGGTATCCCTAGTTCTTTCTCTGCATTCATCACTATGAGGCATAACCTTAATTTTTCCCCATACCTCTAATTAACATGTTTTAAATAAATGTCCAGTATTTAAAAAATCAGAAGTATTCCTGGTTCTAACTTTGGTCCCTTCAGCTCTTCAAGGAAAATTTCTGATTTACCTTTCATTTGAAAACTAAAAATAGGCTGGGCACAGTGGCTCATGCTTGGGATCCCAGCATTTTGGGAGGTCAAGGTGGGAGGATTGTTTGAGGTCATTAGTTCAAGTCCAGCCTGGTCAACATACCATGACACTGTCTCAAAATATTAAAAAAAATACTAATGTAAAATAGTGAGTCGATAATAATATTTCACATTTGTCAACATGCTGTATTTGCAAAGAGAAATTTTACTTTTCTTCTACATATAGAAAAAGAACCATTAAGCAACAGCATGCTTGTCTGAATACCAAAAATGAATGAAATTCTGTCCCTTCCAATACTTTCCTGTCACCTAAGAATTAAAAAAAAAAAAAAAGCAGCAGCAGAAGAGGCTTCATCCATGTACATTTCCTCCTATTGGCTTAGCCAAGCCCAATGTGAAGTTAGCTCTACTGTCTCAGGCCCTAATGGAGGGTCAGTGAAAATAAAAATAAGAACTTGATAGTTAGAGGAAGAAAGGAGGGGAGAAAAGCGAAACTAAATAAGAAAGATCAGCTCTGCAGATGCTAGCATACAGTAATGACCCACATTACTGTATCGTACCAAACAGAAGAATAAAATAATGGTTTATTTTTTAAAATGAAGTTCAAAATGTAAGCCATTAGGTGTTAAAATTCAGCACTGAGCCATGTAAAGTAAGCTGTCTTGATGCCAAGGAGGTACTATTACCTAAATATTAAGACTAAACTCCAACAGGCAGTCATGGTTCAAAGATCCCCTTCTTAAAAGCCATAATTAGCTCAGCTCATTAGCACCGTTTAGGCTTGACCTTTAAACTTGGGCCTAAATTTACAGAAACTGCTTGCTAATAACATTTATGACCTTCACTGGTCTCCTTGCTTGAATACCTGATATCAGTCAAACCTACCTCACCTAAATGAAATTCCAGTCTTGGCCTTTTCAAGTCAATTCTGTGGCCAGAATGTTACACAAATTAAACTTCAGAATCCGTTTAAATGGAAGTTGTTACTTTTCTTTTAAGGCAAAAACACCTTACCTAAGGTATCCTTTAGGTTTTTTACAATAGATGCTTTCCGAGCACTGTTTTTCCTTTCCACATAGTTAGAAGGCACAAAACCTGTTTTATTCATGGAATTTCGAACTCGCCACCAGGATTTAGAATCATCCAGAAGCCATAATCTCTCATTCTTCTTGATGTCTAGCTCTTGCTCTTGTTGGGCCACATAATCAAACTTGGCTACTACCACCACTTCTTCTGCCATCTTTCAGCAGCTTCTGCACTGCGAAACATATAAAAAATATTTTTATGTAAGGTTGAAATAGCATTCTACATGTTTTTCAAAATGGACACACATTAAAAATCTTAGGACACTAAAGAATTGAAAATAAAAAATATTGAAAAATGCATGAGGCAAATACTAATTTAAAGGAACAGGTGTTCCTATATGAATATCACAAAATAATTTTAAGGTAAAAACCATTTACTACCAATAAAGTTCACCACATGATGACAAAAATTCTACTCAACATATATAACATCTATTTTGCTTTCTTATCATTTGTGTGTTCACTAAAGTAGCATTTTATTTCCTTCAACAACTTTTCTTTTGCATTCACAATGTTCTGCCTGTCTGGTACAAAAGGCCTAGCTTTTGGCCAATCTCAACTTTCAACAAGACTTCTTTACTAAACCTAATCATTTCTAGTTTTTAACTTAAAGTGAGAGATAAGCAGCTCTTCCTTTCACTTGAACATTCTGATGCTACTGTAGGTTACTAATTCGCCTAATTTCAATATTGTGTTGCAGGGAACAAAGAGGCCCAGGGAAAGTGAGAGAGAAAAGAGACAGACTGGCTGGTTTACAGAGCAATTAGAAAACAAACATTTATAGAGCAAGCTTGCTGTGTCATATGGGCATAGTTCATGGTGCTCCAAAACAATTCCAATAATAACATCAAAGATCACTGATTGCAGATCACCATAACAGATACAATAATGAAAAAGTCTGAACTATGTACTGCAAGAATTACATGGTGACCTAGAAATACAAAATGAGCACATGCTGTTAAAAAATGGTACCAACAGACTTGACTGATCCAAAACTGTAACAAACCTTCAATTTGTAAGAAATGCAGAATCTGTGAGGCACAATCAAGTCAAGTGTAATAAAACCAGGTGTGGTTGTGGTTTTTTGTCAAGACCAATAAAACTGACATAGTTCTGGCAAGACTGATGATCAGTATAAAAAAGAAAAAACATATCTAAATACTGGGAATGGAAAGGCAATCACAAGTGTAAATGCTGTAAACCTCCAAAAATCATGGAAATATTATAAATAATTTTGTCAATAAATCTGAAAACAAGAGAGTGCCCAAATTTACAGAAAATTAAAATAACAATCATAATAAAATCGAATTTGTCATTAAAGAAACCTTCCCATAATGAAAATACCAGAAATGGAGGTTTAACAGGTAAGTTCTATTAAGATCCAAGGAAAACTGATTCCAATATATACAAACTCTTCCTGAAGAAAGGAAAATTGTAAGCCAATCTCACACCAGAACCTCACTCCTAATCAAACCTGTCACAACTAGATGAGTTCTCTGTTTTCTTCAAAGAGATTATTTTATATAAAACAGCTATCTCTGGCTTTGCAAGCAAATAAATCTGGCTTTTTGTTTTGGATATTGAGCAAGCAGTCTCTTTTCTTTTTTTTTTTTCTTTTGAGACGGAGCCTCAAGCTATCCCCCTGGGTAGAGTGCTATGGCATCACAGCTCATAGCAACCTCCAACTCCTGGGCTCAAGCGAGTCTCCTGCCTCTGCCTCCCAAGTAGCTGGGACTACAGGCGCCCGCCACAACGCCCGGCCATT
>CAUYQV010083369.1:0-77647 GCA_963574575.1 Galagoides demidoff | reverse complement strand
TTGGTTCTCTATTCTGTTCCATGCATCTACCTCTCTGTTTTTGTGCCAGTACCATGCTGTTTTGATCACTATCGATTTATAGTATAGTCTGAGGTCTGGTAGCATGATTCCTCCTGCTTTGTTTTTATTTCTGAGTGACTTCTTGGGTATTTGAGGTTTTTTCTGATTCCATAAAAAACAAAGTATTATTTTTTCGAGATCCTTAAAGTAAGACAGTGGGGCTTTAATAGGAATTGCATTAAAATTACATATTGCTTTGGGTAGTATGGACACTTTAACAATGTTGATTCTTCCAGCCATGAGTATGGTATGTTTTTCCATTTGTTAACATCTTTAGCTATTTCTTTTTTAGAGTTTCACAGTTCTCTTTATAGAGATCTTTCATGTCCTTTGTTAGGTAAACTCCCAAATATTTGATCTTCTTTGGTACTACTATGAATGGAATAGTTCTTGACTGTTTTGTTCAGCTTGACTATTTTTGGTATATATAAAGGCTACCAATTCATGAGTGTTGATTTTGTAACCTGAGACGCTGCTGTATTCCTTGATCACGTCTAAGAGTTTTGTAGTAGAATCCCTGGTGTTTTCCAGATATACAATCATATCATCTGTGAAGAGTGAAAGTTTAATCTCTTCTGACCCTATATGGATACCCTTGATTGCCTTTTCTTCCCTGATTGCAATGGCTAAGACTTCCATTACAATGTTAAAAAGCAGTGGAGACAATGGGCAACCTTGCCTGGTTCCTGATCTAAGTGGAACTGATTTCAATTTAACTCCATTCAATATGATACTGGCTGTGGGTTTGCTATAGATAGCCTCTATCAGTTTAAGAAATGTCCCTTCTTTATCAATTTTCTTAAGTGTTCTGATCACGTAGGGTCTCAAGGCTGGTTCAATATATATAAATCTATAAATATAATTCACATAAACAAATTAAAAACAAACACCATATGATTCTCACTTGTAACTTTTTAAAAAAACTATTAGTTGAGAAGAAAGACTTGTTTCAGTTTTGCTGTTCTGTCCTTATTACACAATCCTATATATGCATTGAGTTTGGCAGCACATCTTTGCTTATAATGCCTTTTCAAATTATAATCTTAGAAAATCTCCTCAAATTCTCTGTAAGTTAAGCAGAGCACTTACTATTTGCCTCGACAAAAAGGTAGTCATGTGTCCCTTTTTCACTGAATAATTTTCCTTCAACTGTAATTTTTCTTTTGGAGGGGTTCTCTTTTCTTTTGAGATGTTGTAGAAGCCATGTGGGGATTAAAAAATAATAATAGGTAAGGGATTATATTTACTTTTATTATGAAACTTAATTGACAGGAAAATAGAAGGCAAGATTTGGGCTCTTTCACATCTCGGCTGCTAATTGAGTGAGGCCAGGGCTGACGGTAAAGCACAGACCGTGTGTGAGGCACCGCCAAGGTATGGAAGTACCCTTAATGATCAAATAAGAATGTTTACCTGACTTCTAAATAGCATGAAACACCTAACATTGCTACGGTAGGTTGAAATATTATTGATAATTACTGCCTCACCTAGTCACCACAAGCACATGTAACGTGTGATGGTGTCACTTCAACTGTGTGTGCGGGGAAGGTCATACACTGGAAGCCACACACCACTGTGAAACTGAAGCTGCAAGTGTGTACAAATAGTAAGAGGGTATGTATGATTTTATGTGACATTATGATACAAAGTCATCTATAAAATTTATACTTGAGAGAACCGTGTAAATAAGTTCCAGCCAAATAATCACAAAAAAATCTTATAATGTTTTAAATAAGTTTTCAATTTTGTGTTGGGCTGCATTCCTAGCCATCTGGGGCCCCACATGGCCTGTAGGATGTGGGGTGGACACACTATACATAGTATTCCACTGTGTATAAATAACCTTTGAGCATTATATCTGTCAACAGACCAATGCAGATACAAGTCTAGTCTTTGACAAAATAGTATAATCAAAAAGTTTCTCTTATTTAATCTTGACTAATCTTTTCACTCCTTTTCCCCCTCTGAATGTCATCTTGTGTCCATAATGTCAGGCCAAACAGTATTTCCTTGTATTCTAATTTCTTTTTGCAAATGCAAATAAGAATCTGCTATCAATCTTTAGAGTATACCTAAAATTTGTATACATCAATGTATTTATTCTCTTGCATGTTTACATTTAAAACCTTTTATCTCTTATTGTGGGATAAAAAGGATTGCCTTTTTTAAAAAGAAGGTAAGGCAATCACCAGGTGAGGAGGATTGGCAGATAAAGAGAAACTTCTCTGTAAGAGATATAGTGATATAATAGAGGTATTCCTGATGACAGAATTGCTACAGTCTTTTTGCTTTTTTTCATTTCTTGAAGTTAAGGGCAGGAGATAAAAAAGAGGTTATATCTGGCATTATCATTTTTTTCTCTTATCTTTTTAACCCCAAAACTTGTAGATGTCAGGAATCAGACCATTTTCTGTGCCTACATCTTGGGTGCCCTAGCTTCTCCCCTTTATCATCATAATCACACAGCCTAGGGACTCAGAATTTCAGCTGATTCAAGTCACTCCAAAACCTCTCAGATAGACCATGCAGCAGAGGCAGGGATGTAGAGCAGCTACTTGGAAAAGGAGACAGCTGGGGTGATGGTCTTTCACATATGATTACATGAAAAACTATATTCATTGTGATTGAGATGCTAGTTTGTGCCCTGTCAATTTGCTACTAAAGTGATGTGGTACTAAAGCCACTCCTTTTGGGCGTTAAGATGATGAAAGAGAGAAGTGTCACTAAGGAGGAACCTTAGTTGTTAGGGCACAAGCAGATGTCTATGTGAGGTTTATGTGTGTGCATGATCTTTGTGACAATGACTGAAAAGCTGTATAATGTTAAGCAATATTTATTCAAATGAAGAAAAAAATAAACTAAAACTAAAGCCATGCTTTGGCTATGTAAAAGCAATACTAATCAAAATAAATTATGTAGATTGCTTTACATTTATGCCTAATTACCATGCAGCACAATAATGATTATATCATTATTTTTGTCAGATTAACTTTGCTATCAATTTAATTACAGCAGTAAATTCTAAATATTCAGCCCTTGTAATTTACTGTTTTTAAACAATTATTTACTGAGCCCCTTCTCCATGCCAGGCGTTAAATTATATAGTGAGAATAAAAACAATTAGACAATCCCTGCTCCCATGGGGCTTACAGTCTTGTTGAAGAGAGAGAAAATCATTAGGCAAATGTTTAGTAGAGGAACTGACAATAAATATATTTTTAAAAGAAGGTAAAGACATGAGGGGAATATTCTTTCCAGCCCTAAGGAGTCAGGTAAGACTTCAATAAGGAGATGTCAGAGCTGATTCCTGAAGAACCAAGAGTTAGCCAAGAAAAAGGGGAAGATAAATTAGAAGAAGACATCTCAAAAAAAAAACAATGAGAAATGCACCAGCCTCAGAAACGAGACACTGTACGGAGGGTTTGAGAAACTGCTCAGTTGGAACACAACGATGTAAGAGTCCTGAGACAATGAGGCTAGAAAGTAAGGAGGGGCCAGATCACTAGAGGACTGGACTGTTACAGTGAGTGAGTGAAGTGTTGCCTGTAATGGGGAACTGCTGCAGGATTTTCACAAGGATAATGACGAGATTTATATGTATCACTTTGACTTCACTGTGGACAGTCAAGTAGTAGAGTTCAACACTGGAGGACAGGACCCAGTTGAAATCATTTTGGTGACCAATGCTGGTGGCTTAGGTTAGGCTATCAAGGAAGGAGAGAATTGGATGGACTTGAGAGATATGTAACAAGTACAACTGTGACATCTTAGTGATTAATTGGATAGATGAGAAGGAGGGAAGGTGAAGATGGATTTCTGAGTTAGGCCTGGTAGTGTGGTATTTACTAAGAATAAAAAGGGAGAAGAAACAAGAAGCTAGCAGGGCTTCTGTTTTGATTTTTTGTTTTGCTTTTTGTGGAGAAATTAGGGGAGCATTAGAAATGTTGAGTCTTATCTTGACTAGTTGAGTTTTATGTGTCTAGGAATTTTTGATAGATAATTGAATATGTATATATAGGTGTGAGGCTAAGGAGAAAGATCTGAGTTTAGACACATATTTGGGAGATAGCATTTTACATCAGCTGAAGCCATTAGCTAGAGAAAAGCATGAATATCAGTACTAATCAAGAGCAAATAAAGAAAAATATGAAGAAGGATTAGCCAAAGATGTAGGGAGAAAACCAGGAAAACCTATGATCCTAATTGTCAAGGGAAAAGAATATTTTAATGGGGAGCAAGCAGTCAACAAAGCCAAGTGAAGCAGAGTATATAAACTGGTATAGCCTTTTTGTTTTTATATAGTTCAGCACAACTATTAAAGTGTTTGATATTTAATTCTACTTCTCAATATTTAATCAAGAAAGGTATGAGTGTACCTGTCCAATGAGACAAATTAAGGGTGGCTCATAAAAGTAGAAAAAAAAGGAAAATTTTTAAAAAGACAGAATTGTAAATATCAAAAACTAGAGGATTAAAGAGAATATAACAGACTGATCTTCTTGAATATTTCACAGAACTTAAAGAGAACAAGTATATCTACATGGGAAAGACTAAGAAATATTAAGCATAAAAAAGAGCAAGTTACAGAACAATATACACAAAATAACAGCATTCACTTTTAAATTTATTTCTCTAGGCATATACAGTTGTAAGAAAAGGTACAGAAAGAAATTTGAAAGATGATATACCAAACTTAAGTCTAATAGTTAACTCTATTAAGAAAGCTTGTATTAGGATAGGTAACTTCATCTGTGTTAATTGATTTGTTTTTTACAATGAAAATATTTTTATGTATTACTCATATGATTAAATGTAAATTTATAAAGCCAGGCACAGTGGCTCAAGTCTGTAATACTAATACATTGGGAGGTCACAGCCTGAGGATTGGTTAAGATCATGAGTTTGCAACCAACCTCAGAGAAAGCAAGACTCTGTCTCTACAGAAAAATAGAAAAAAATCAGCTGAGCATGGTGATACATGCCGGAAGTCCCAATTACTTAGAAGGCTAAGACAGGGGAATCACTTGAGCCCAAGAGGTTGAGTTTGCAGTGAACTATGATGGGGCCACTGTGCTCTTGCCCAGAGGACAGAGTAACACTTTGCCTCAAAAATAAATAAATAAAATCCTATCAAATACATATTTAAAATAAATCAGGTAAAATTAACTTGGAAAAATATCCATTCATCAGCTAACAGGTTTTTAGTAACTTTAATAAGAACAGGTTTGAAAGAATAAACAAGACAGAAGATAAAATACAATGAACTGAGACAAATTGAAAGAAACAAACAGTAGATAGAATATAACACAGAAAGCCTGGTAATAAACAAGAAGAAAAAGAAGTCAAGTGGAGATTTTTCATGAGATAGAGAAAAAAAAATAACGTTGTCAGGAAACCTGGTTGCTTACTCACAACAATGCTAATGAACCTTCACAAAATTTATTATCTGTATAAGGTATATGGGATAACACTGGCAAGGCCCAGATTAGCAGGAATAATTCATTAGGAGAATCAACATTGTTAAAGTGTCTATATTACCCAAAGTGATTTACAGATTCAATGCAATCCCCCATTAAAATACCCCCATTTTTCACAGGACCAGAAAAAATAGTTCTATCATTTATATGGAATCAGAAAGGACCCCAAATAGCCAATGTAAACTTACATGATGAGAACAAGTTTGGAAGTATAACTTGTCAGACTTCAGAATATACTACAAAGCTATTGCAACCAAAACAGTATGGTACTGGCATAAAAATAGAGACATAGACCTATGGATGAAAACAGAAAACCCAGATATAAAACCCTCCCCATATTCCTATCTAATCTTTAATAATGTTTTGATCAGACAAAAACATACACTGAGGAAAAGAATTTTTATTCAATAAATGATGCTGGGAAAACTGGATAGCCACATGTAAAAGACTGAAACAGGATCTGCACCTCTCACCACTCACGAAAATTAATGCACAATAAATAACAGACTTAAACCTAAGACATGAAACTATAAAAATTCTAAAAGAAAATGTGGGAAAATCTCTTACAGATATCAGCCGTGACAAAACATTTATGAAAACTCCAAAAGCAATCACAGTAACAACAAAAATAAATAAATGAGACCTCGTCAAATTAAAAGGTTTCTACACAGCCAAGAACACAATCAATAGAGCATAAAGACAACCTATAGAATGAGAGAAAATATTTGTATGCTATATATCCATTTTAAGTCCAATAACCAAACTCTACAAAGAATTTAGAAAATCAACAAGATCAAACAACCCCCATAAAATGTAAGCAAAAGAATGAACAGAAACTTTTCAGATGAGATAGACTAATGGCCAATGAACATGAAAAAATGCTCAACATCAAGGAAATGCAAATAAAAAGCACACTGAGGTCTCATCTAACTCCAGCGAGAAGAGCTCATATCAAAAAGTCCCAAAGCAACAGACTCTGGCATGGATGAGGAGGGAAAGGAACACTCATACACTGTTGGTGGGACTGCAAACTAGTACAACCTCTATGGAAATTAGTAAGGAGATATCTCAAAGAACTAAAAGTAGACCTACCATATGATCTAGGAATTTCACTACCAGGTATTTCCCCAAAGGAAAGAAGGTCATTTTATCATAAAGACACTTGCACTCAAATGTTTATAACAGTACAATTCACAATCTCAAAGATGTGAAACACTCTAAGTTTCTGCAATGCATAAATTGATTAATAAAATGTAGCATATGTACAATTTGTTCCATGGAATACTACTCAGCCATAAAAAAAATGATGACCTAGTGCTTCTGGATGAAATTAGAAACCCGCCTCCTAAGTGAAGTATCTAAAGAATGCACAAACAAACATGACACATACTCAATACTACTCAATCAGAACTACGATCAAGACTATGTGCAAATATGAAAGCAGAACTAAACAAATTCCAGTAGGTGGGGGGGAGGGAGTGGGTTAGGTGGCAAGGTCCTTCAAGAAAATTCTTAGAGGGAAGATTAAGTGTTAACAACTAGCTGCAACTTCCTAGGGGATCATTCATCAACAACATTATCAGAAACTCCAAATCCAAAAGCATTCTTAAAAAGGGGAGTGGCTATTCAAAGTCTGGTGAAAGAAAGAAAAGGTGATGAACCCTAGGTTTAGGATGATCCCAGTAAGCAAAAAGGTTTAAACCACAGTAAAACTGCTTCTACTTTTAAAAAGACAACGCAGGCTCAGCACCTGTGGCTCAAGTGGCTAAGGCTCCAGCCAAATACACCTAAGGTGGCGGTTTCCAATACAGCCCGGGCCCACCAAACAACAATGACGGCGACAACCAAAAAATAGTCGGGCATTGTGGCGGGTGCCTGTGGTCCCAGCTACTTGGGAGGCTGAGGCAGGAGACTCGCTTGAGCCCAGGAGTTGGAGGTTGCTGTGAGCTGTGATGCCACAGCACTCTAGCTAGGAGGACAGCTTGAGGCTCTGTCTCAAAAAAAAGACAATGCAAACAATACTACATTTTGTGAGGGGGAGTGGGTTGGGCAATACAGCGTGACAGCTGAAAGGAAAGAGGTTGGAAATCTACTGACTGAGTGCAGCCTTTGGAGGGACATTTGCTGTCCCCACACAGGAAGCCCTCCATTTGGGAGACGGACATGTTTTGCCACACTTATTCAAATCACATTAGAGATTAAAACATCATTTTGTATTAACAGTCCTCACCTTAAGAGTTCTATCTGTAGAAGAGGCAAATTCTTCCTTTGATTTATCCTAGAGGCCGCTTTCTGAGAATCGGAAGAGAATAACCAACTTCGATCATTTGAACATGGGGCATCAACTAACACCTGGAGAGAAGAAAGGATACATGATGCAGCTATGAGCAGACAGCAGTTCTGGGGCACGAAGAAGACAGAGGGGCTACGGAAAACAGGACAACAAACAAACAAATAACAAATGAAAATACACCGGGGTAAGTTTTTTTTTTTTCTTTTTAATATATTTTCAGCATTCTAGTGGTAAGGTAAGGTCGTTATATTTCTTGACTAATACTTTTCCAAATAATTTCCTATGTATTTTCAGTGTTAGGGTTTTTTGGGAGGAAAGACAGGGGAACTAACGTCTACTTATGTCTACTAATGATATTTGATATTCTTGACCATTGCAGCAAAAACCTTCACACAAGTTACTCATTGTAAATAACCATTACTATATTTCTAAATTCTCAGCATTTATTTTAAGAATATTTCAATTTTGCTTGACTAAAATGACCTTTTTCTTCAACTGTCACATTCTCATACAAAATGTTATTGAATTAAATCAATGTAGTGCATGTGTGTGCACTGAACCAAATAATACCTGATCTTTTCATGAGCATCTTTGAGGTACCTGGAAATAGAAAACATTCTCTAATGCCCAATCCCACTGTTACCGCTTCCTTTGAAGCATGTTGATGATCAAACGAGAACATCCATGGGCACTTTATCAAAATTTCCCGGAGCACTGAGAAACTCTACCAGGCTGTGTCTGAGAGCAGAAGGAGACTAAGGGCAGCCAAACACCATGATAGTGGCATCCCTGGGAGTCTATCAGTTCTCACAGTGTGATAAAAGTACCTTGTCAAAGGTTTCAGGCTGGGCATCCCCCATGTCTCTGCCATCCAATTCAGATACTTGAATTACATTTATCAAAGGTTGTGGGATGAAAGATTCTAACGTCTGCCTCAGCCACCTCAGTCTCTGACTGTCGTATTCATTACAGTGGAGATAACCTAAATATAAAGGAGTAAAAAATGTCACATGAAGGGAACAGAACTGTTAAATTTCTACTTTTCAACAAACAAATTTCGTAAAGTAATCAATCCATCATAATTATGCAGAAATAGGACTCAGAGGCAAACATTGTAATTATCTTATGCTTTAAAAACAAACATATGGGCTCAGTGCCCGTAGCACAGTGGTTATGGTGACAGCCACATACACTGAGGCTGGTAGGTTCAAACCTGGCCCAGGACACCTAAACAACAATGACAACTGCAACAAAAAATAGCTAGGCATTGTGGTGGGCACCTGTAGTCCCAGCTACGTGGGAGGATAAGGGAAGAAAATCATTTAAGCCTAAGAGTTTGAGGTTGCTGTGAGCTGTGACACGACAGCACTCTACCAAGGGTGACATAGTGAGACTCTGTTTCAAAAAACAACAACAACAACAACAAAAAACCCAAAAATATGTATATATGTTTTTACACACACTACATAAAACATATGCCACAGTCATGCCTACACAGCCTCTCAGAAGCTCTCAGCATTTACTCAGTCAAGTTTAATTTTGGAAGTGAAGACTATGTAGGATTATTAATTCACGAAGATACATATATTTGTAAAGATAGGCTACACAACCAATACTTCAGACACAGTTCTCACTCTAAAGTACTAACTTAATCTTAAGAGTAAACAATACTGCACATCTTCATTTTAAATCAAGGAAGGTAAAGTAGTATGTGGAAAATAGCAGTGTACTCTACAGTAAGAAAGATATAGATTTAAATTATTAGCTGGGACGCAGGAGAAATCACTTAGTTCTTCCAAAGTCTCAGTTTCCTTATCTCTAAAATTCTAAGGTAGGTAGGAATTGTACCTAGCTACTCTACAGACTGTTCAGATTAAATGTGATAACTTTAGTAACATACTAGCATAGTACTGCAGAAATAGTATTAAAATTTGCTTGTAATAAATACTAACAATTCTTAAAAACTCATTATGTGGTTGGCATTGTTCTAAGCACTTTATATGAAGTAACACATTTAATCTTAACAAACCTATTTGTAGATATATAATGTTATTATTTCTGTTTTAATGATAAAGAAAAGTGAGGTCACGAGAGGTTAGGTCCCTGGCCCAGCTTCACACAGCAGGCAATCCAACTTAGTTCCAGAGCTGTATCCACTCTTTAAGCAATACTGTAGGCTGCTTCTCAGTATAGGGGGCATTCAGCAAAGAATTCTCTTCTTAGTGAAATAGTTATTTTGTTTTTCCTTTGTTTAAATACATATATTTTAAATATATATCCTGTATGTATTAAATATATATATGCAAGCATATTTTTAAATGCATAAAAGTACAAAGGCAGAACATTAAAAATTACCTGAAGCCCACTGTTCTCAGATAACCATCACTTAACATTTTGATAATCATACTATATTTCTTTCTATATATACTCACACATAAAATTTTAAGTAAATGGAATTAAATAATATTTTTGGCAGTGTCAGTTTTCTCTGTATTCTTGATCTTCCTCTTCCACCAACTCCCCGTGAAAAGTAACCCACGTTATTAACCTAATATGTATTCATGAACACACAGAATTATATCACATACATTTCTCTGTCTCTTTATTCTCCTTATACATCAATACCTCAAGGGAAATACCCCCAAGACAACTGGCAGAGATAAAAATAATTTTTGAACATTGCTAAAGAGTACATGGAACCGACATATGATCCTCTATTCAACTATTTCTCTATTGTTGTGTGATCACTGTTTGTTGTCACTAATACAACACTCAACAAGCAGCTATCCTTACATGGTGTGTTTTTATTGTTTTGAGACAGTACCTCAGCAGTGGACAGGTTTCAGTAGAGGAATTTTTAGTGTTATTAAATACTACCCCTCCACAAACCCCTCATGTTAGTGTTGTTAGTGCAGTATGGGCTGTGAGGCTGGTAAGCGGCATTTCCTGATCACTAACACTATTGAACACCTTTCATTTTCCTGATGGCCTTTTGATTTGGCTTCTCTGTCACCAGTCTATTTCATCCTTTGCCTATTATATTTTTCTCATTATCTTTTTCTTATTAACTAGTAAGATAGTTTCACATTATAAACATCAAAACTTTATCTGCCATCTGATTTGCAAATGTTTTCTAAATTACCTTCTGAATTTATTTATATCTTTTGAAAAGTTTCACAACTTTTTTTTTCTTTGAGACAGAGTCTCAAGCTGTCACCCTGGCATCACAGTTTGCAGCAACCTCAAACTCTGGGGCTTAAGCGATTCTCTTGCCTCAGCCTCCCAAGTAGCTGGGACTACAGGCGCCTACCACAATGCCCAGCTATTTTCGTTGTTGTTGTTGTTGTCATAGTTGTCATTGTTGTTTGGCAGGCCCAGTTGGGTTCGAACCCACCAGCTCGGTGTATGTGGCCAGTGCCCTAGCAACTGAGCTACAAGCGCTAAACTATTCACAAGTTTTGTACAGCCAATTATATTACCCTTTTATAATTTCAAAGGTTTTTGTCTTATAGAAGGTGATTTTCTCAACCATCTTGACATCTGATTCAACTAAACATTATTTAGACTCGCACAGGCCACATTCAGTATCACCAGACAGAAAGACAAGGAACCACAGCTTTCTAGAGGGCAGGGTGAGCCATTCTTCCTTCTCACACCTTGCACAGTTCACACAGGGAATGAGTCAGGTGCAAGATGATCCTGACATTGGGTTAGGTGCAGAATCTGTCCTGGTGTAAAAGCCTCATGTACAACAGAAACCAACCTTTCTAACAACTCCATAGGCACAGCTTCAGGGTCCCACAGGAACACGCTTAGTTGTAAGAATCACTGAACTCAGGAAGACTCAAAGCACATCTCTATTAGATCTCTAGGGTTTATTTGCCTTCAAGGTTTCCACTATTTCTCGGATTATGGTCACTAAGTATTTAAAGATTGTTGATGGATTTTATACAAATCAAAATCACCCTGAGATATCGCCGAACTCCTGTGAGAATAGCCCACATCACAAAGCCTCAAAGCTGCAGATGTTGGCATGGATGTGGAGAGAAGGGAACACTTTCACACTGCTGGTGGGACTGAAAACGAATACAGCCTCTTTGGAAGTTAAGTATGGAGAATCCTCAAAGAACTCAAATTAAATGTCTCATTTAATCCCCCAATCCCATTACTAGGCATCTACCCAGAACAAAAAAAATTATTTTACCATAAGGACATTTGCATTAGACTGTTTATTGCAGCTCAATTTACAATCTTCAAAATGTGGAAATAACCTAAATATCTACCAACCCAGGAATGGATTAACAATGTGGTACCAGGCATCCTCAAACTGCGGCCTGCTGAGGACATTTATCCAGCCCACTGGGTGTTTTTGCTGCCGTTGCCTGTCCTGCTTAGCAGCCAACTTGTCCCGGGGCCCACAGTCTGGCCCTCTAATGGTCTGAGGGACAGTGAACTGGCCCCCTGTTTAAAAAGTTTGAAGACCCCCATGGAATACTATTCAACCATATAAAAGATGGAGACTTTACATCTTTTTTATTAACCTGGAGTTGGAACACATTCTTCTTAGTAAAGTATCACAAGAATGGAGAAGCAAGAATCCAATGTACTTGATACTAACATGAAGCCAGCAGATGATCTAATACACCCCCACATAAGAGAAAAACTCGATTCAATTCAAGGTGGCGGTTGGGGGAATGAGGGAGTAGGGAGAAGGGAGGACGAATGGAGATGGGTGTGCTTCCACTTAATCGGCATTATTTTAGGGTGGGAGCAGGACAAAATTATAAGAGGGGCTTTAACTAACAAATGCAATCAATATAACCTGGTTCTTTGTAAAATAAAAATAAACACACACACACACACAAAGAGAGATTCTACCTAACAAATGCAAACATTGTAACCTAATTCTTTGTACCCTAAAATTAACCTGAAACAATAATAAATAAATAACTGGATGATATGAGCAGCATGGTGAAAGGATTTAACATGAAGAAAGGAACTTTGAAGCTGTTGAAACAATCCAATCACTATTCCTTGAAATTCAGATAGTTGTCCAATCTGAGTTGAAGAACCACTCCAGACTCATGCTCTGAGACATACTTTCTAAAACTAAGTCATGTTCCCTGACATAGGTATATAAACTTCTGGGCCCCATTGAGATATTAGGTAATCGCTCTGTAATTCTCCCCATAGGCCAAAAAATTTGTAATTTCTTTTCTCTCACTACGAAAATAAAAAGTATTGATGCATTTTAACAGATTTTGGCTTTCTTTAATACGGTCCCACATTTTAAGTTGTTTTCAGGGTGGGAGTGTTAGGGTACCTAGTCTGCCTTATCTCAGGAAATGGATGTCTTTATCATTTCTCTGTCCCTCAACTCCGGATCTCCCATCCAATACCTTATGCACAGTATGTACATACTAAATGTGGATAACTTGATGATGTATATATTATAATAAAGAATATTTAAAGAACTACCACTGAAAATCATGGCAGCTTTTCATTAAATTATAGCTTTAATCAAGATTCTCAATTCAGCTTTTTAAAATAGCTCCCAGCTGAACTATGGCTTTATGCTGTATTATTGTTTTGCTTAGATGTAGATTTCATTTGAAATGGTCTTAGGTTGCTTAAACTTTTAAAAATATGCACTATAAAGTGTCACAATGCAAGTTTCATTTATATACTGACACTACTTGAGATAATTAATTTTATGCTTATGTTGTCAAAAATAATCAACTTGACATTTGCTTCATCAAAGTAGGAAAGGAGGTAAACTTAACTAATTCCTAAAAAATTCATTGAGGCTTTAGCATCTGCACATGGCAGTCTTTGATCCACAGGAAGAAAATGAAACTGGTAGTTTTATTTATTCATTTATTTTAGTTAAATACCTAATTTTGAAAAAACTTTTGCCTTATTCATAGTTCTTCTGAGCTATAAGTTATAATTATAACTGTTTTCTACTGTGACCCAAAATAAAATCCTACCCCACCCCAACAACCTGCCAACTGAATAGCCCCTCTCTTAACGGGGACACCAGAAAAACCTGACAACTGAGCTCCTGGCCACGAAAGGAAGAAAGGTCTGACACGCTTCATTACACCTCCTCCCTTTTGGAGTTGTGATACAACAATTAACCAATACCAATTTTAAAGGAGATTACCATAAGATTGATAAAGCAGACTCTGTGATAATAAGATACAAAATTAATACTAGGATATATGCAGGTCATGAATTTGCTTAATGGATATCTTATGTTGGGGCTTGTCTTTGATTAACAGACCACTGTATTTTAGAATATCCCAAGCCTTTAGGCAAAGCAATTTATTTCTTTAAGCAATTACAAGTCAAAAAATCTTTAACCCATCTATAACCTGTAACTCTCCTCCCCACTTTCAGATGTCTCACTTTTTCAGGTTGAACCAATATACACCTTCCATTTATTGATTTATGTTTTTACCTGCAATTTCTGTCTCTCTGAAACATTTGAAACCAAACTGTAACCCAATGCCTCGGGGACCACATGGTCAACACTTCTTGGGTGTGGCTTCCCAGGCCATATCCACATACATTGGTCCAGAACGAATCACTTTAAATTATTTTACAGAGTTTGGGGTTTTTCCATTAGCAGTACACTCCTCTCAATGTCAAAACTAGGGTAATGATACTGTCCTACATACTAAAGATGCTGAGAAGGCTAATGGTAAGATTCTTTGAGCTACTCAGAAGCAGTGTTATAAATTCCCAAAAGAACAAAATGGCAATAATGAATTTCTTAAAACCTAGCTAACATTAGATTAAAATGCACTTAAGAGTACAATCACTTTAAGATTCTGGTTTATTAAAGCATTTATTATGGAATAAGCAGAGTGCTAGTTGCTATAGATACAAAGAAAAATAAGAACCTGTTCTGTGCTCAAGAAGACCAACAGAGACTTGTCTAAAAGACTCCTCTAGGCTCGAGGCCTATGGCTTAAGTGGCTAAGGCACCAGCCACATACACCTAGGGTGGCGGGTTCAAATCCAGCCTGGGCCCGCCAAACAGCAATGAGGCTGCAACCAAAAAAAAAAAAAAAAAAAAACAAAACAGCTGGATGTTGTGGTAGGTGCCTGTGGTCCCAGCTACTTGGGAGGCTGAGGTAGGAGACTCGCTTGAGCCCAGGAGTTGGAGGTTGCTGTGAGCTGTGATGCCACAGCACTCTACCCAGGGGACAGCTTGAGGCTCTGTCTCAAAAAAAAGGCTCCCTTAGACAAGTCAGCAGGTGAGTATCACTGGAAGATTGGGGAATAGAATCAATAGCACAACAATAAAACTTGAGTTCTGATCCCGATTCTGCCACCTACCTCAGGCTGTGTAGTTAACTGTCTATGTCTCAGGTTCACCTTTAAAATGGGAATAATACTGAATTCACCACGGAGCTAAATGAGATAACAGTCAGCAGTGAGTGTCACAGTGTTCCTCGGAGCCCTAGGACTTCAGCAAGATTTCTATATAGAGATAAAACGTAAGACGTGGGAAGCAAACACTACTAAAAATGTGTGAAAAGCCCAGATTGATATAACGTAATTAACACCGTGATTAGTACAAAGTATTCCAAAATGGTTATTATTTTTATTATTACCACAAAGAAGATGCACCTAAATGCAGAGAGTTCAGGGAAGACTTTTCAGGAAAGTTGATTCCTGAGGTATAATATGAAGGGTGGAAAGGGGAAGAGAAGGAGAAAAGTGGTACCTGTAGAGTTTGCAAAAGAGACTACCGATATGAAGGAGCAGGAAGGCAGGCAAAGCAGTTCAACCAAGAAAGAAGTCTTTCTAATCTTATCTGCCCCCCAAAGCTAACCAGGTATCAAAAAGTTAGCATTGACATCAAAGAGGTTTTAACGTCTGGAGGGACACAGACTTCAGCAAGAAAGTTGTATTAAAGCAACTCCACCAAGCTGGGTCATCCTTAGTTAATATGCTAATGTTTTTCTGTTTAGAAACAGAATTGTTTGCTCTTTTCTGTCAAGACCAGAACATTATAAAGACTGTATTGACAAGAAATGTGTCCATTGCTGTGCCAACAGGTGAGAGCAACTTGACTAAAACTAGACTAATTTTTTTATACTAAAGCATGAGCTTTTTAATCATTCAAAGCTGTGAGCCTCTTGGCCCCAAATAAAGACCAATACTGATCTAAAGAAATCTGGTGTATAAATGCACATTTAGTACAGCCATCATTTTAAGTTTTGCTTATAAAAGCTTTGATTAGCATTGCTTCTGCATTCCAAATTCAAGCACTGTAGCTAACCTAATTTGGGCTCTAAGCATCAGCATGAAGACATCTGTACTTCTTAGCAAATCATTATCATTAGTCCTACTTAGATGAAAAGCTACTTTGGAACACTGCCTGTAGTTCACTGCCCTTGATAGAAGAACAGGAAGATTCTTCTCCACTTCAAACTCCCAAAATACATCAGTTTGACTTTAGGTTCCTAATCAAATCAACTTTGCTACCATAAACGTATAAAATATTTATAGCCTACTAATGAGGATAATTTTGGATTAAAATGCCCTTTCTTCAAAATGGTAACCAAATTTGACACTCCTATTCCACTTTCTATAATAGTAAAGATTATACACCCAGAATTAATGTGTATAAGCCTGCTGACAGTGAATATAAGAACATTGCCTAAAAACACTGAAGAAAAGTCAAAACAAAATATTCCTTTATACACACAATTCCACAAAACTTCAGCTCTAATGATAAATAATAAGTTACCTTACAAAATAACCTTCTTTCACATGATCAATGAAATCTTAACCAGAATTCTAAACATAGAGTATATTTTCTCCTAAATATACAGTTAACTGATATATTTGTACCAATGCCTCGTACAACTGGATTCACATTTCTTATAAAAAATTGCTAATCTATTTCAACAGGAAATGCTCTCAAAGAAAAATATAAATTAGCATCCTTCAAACTGGGATATGCATGTCTAGGGAATATATAACAACCTTCTAAGGGGGATATGGAACGACTTTCTAAGAGACGGGCAGGCTTTAAAGGAATCAATTTTCAGAACATCAGCTTCCTAAAGGAAACGAACACCTTCACTGGGGCATCTCCTTTCACATGGCCCTTCAACAATTTCACAAATGAAAAGCAAGTTTCTCACCTACCTAGAATCTTACTATAATAAAATGTGTCAAGGTGTAGAAACCTCCAGAACATCAAAACGAGAGCAGTTCAACACAGTGGTGCTTTGGCTGAGAAAGTGAATTAATCTAATAAGACAGCACTGCCTTTGGTAATTTAGATGGTTCAAATTCTTTGCTTTCAACAAAATCAAAAATGGATTATGAGGAAGATCTGTATATGATATGCGGCTATAAGGAGTTAGTTCAAAGAACCAGTAAAAGATAATTCCCACCACTTCTATCTTCTTATCTATGTAAATAAAAGCATTTTCATTTCAGAAAAACAAAACCAGCTAACAAATCCCAGACAGAATTGATGTAGAAAGCTGCCTCATTTAGTAATAAACAATATTCATTCAGGAAAACCTGAATTGTTTTTAGGAAAAAGTCCCATCCATCTCATTAAGGAAAAAAATTTACAGAAAATGCCAACTCTTACTTTTAGTAAATATCTGTATTGATAAAAATGTATACCACTTTTATACTGTACTACTACTACTAATAATGATAAAGTCACTTCAAAAGACCTTATTACATTGCTGGGTACTACCCCCTCTTCCCACATGTGGCTATAAGCACTTGACAGGTGGCTAGTCCAAATGGAAATGTACTTCAAGTATAAAATAACCACTTTTAAAGACTTATAAGAAAATGAGAATGTAAACTATCTTGTTAAAATATTTTTATTACAAGTTGAAATAAAATTTTGAATTATCAGGTTACCAAGCTTTATTCAAATAAATTTCACCTGTTTCTATCTTTTTAATGGGACTACTCAGAAATATAAATTCTATATGTACTTCACATTGTATTTCTACTGGACAGGAATGCCTTAGACTCTTATGGTCTAATGATACAAAAATGCTTTTAAGTGTATACATTTTTGTTGCAGAGAAGTAAGACAGAAATGCCAGTACAAAACTCTTAAGCATAAAAGTAAACAACAAAATTTAAAAAACTTCTGTCATGGGCTTATCAGCATTCTTATTACCTGATTTGTATTCATAAAATGTTGTGGTTTTGGCCCCAATCACCTGCTAGTATTATTTAGTAGTCAATAAAAGATGCTATTAACACTCATTTCATCAGCTAAAATCTCCATTCTTCTCTACAGTGTTCGGGTTTTCAGTCTTCCTAAATTGGGAGACCTTTTATGTTTCCTGCCATATACTTTGCAAACTTAACGACATGTTTCTCCCCACATAGGAACATTACAAAGTTGTCAAATCCTGAATGAAAAGCACACTACCTGGAAAAGCGCACTGCAGCAGAGCTATGGATTTGCCTCCAGGAGCAGCACACAGGTCCAGAACTTTCTCCCCATCCCTCAGTCCCAGAGCCAACACTGGGAGAAGTGAAGCGGCATTGAGGAGATAGTATTTTTTCAGGTTTCCAACCTGGTGTCTTTCTGAAGGCAGTCTGTCCGGAGTTCTGCTAAGGTAACACTTCATTGATTTAGGACAGGAGGGTAAGGATTCCTGAAAGAGTGTGCGATACCCCTTTGACTGTAGATCCTGTTCCAGTTTAAAAGGATAATTGAATCGGTTAAGAAGGACAGCATATTGCCAGCATGATGGAGACGTTAGTATATCCCTAGAAATAAGAGGAAAATAAAGGAATATCAATATTACGGTCATCAATACAATTTTGTGTTATTAATCAGATGAATGTGGCCCTAGTTTTATACTTTACTGACGTGTGATTTTTTTAGAGACAGGATCGGTATGATACAGGACAGGTGGCGCCCCAGCCAGCTTAGCCGAGCTGGGCTGGAGGACCCGCCGCCTCAGCCTTAGCAGTGTTGGTGGAGCGGCGGCCGGCAGAGGAACCAGAGGGCTGGAGCATAGGAGGGGGGTGGGAGCCTTCCTCCTTCACCGGAGGCTCCAGTAGCCAAAGGGACCCGACAACTGCTGGGGAGACACAGCTGGTGTCTCCTTCCCTTTACACCTATGATTAAATATGGGAACCCCCATTTCCTATACCTAGGTCAATTTCATGTAAGTTTCCTAGGCCTCAGTTCTGTGAATGTACTGTGTCCAATTCATCACTACATTCATTCACCCAGCTAGGCCTCAGTTCCTAGCTGAAGGAACTATGTCCATTCATTAGTACATTCATTCACCGTGCCCCAGTGAAGAGGCTGTCCATTCACTTCCTGACCTTATATAGAAGAAACCCATGCACCTATACATACCGCTCAATGGAGAAAGACGGAAAGAGCTTTTCTCTCCTGACTAGGTTTTCTCTCCCTACCAGAAACTTTACTGTTTTTGTATTCTTTTCTGTAAATAGTATTGCTACTGATCCTGTGGTCTGTTGATTAAATCTTCGAATTGCCTAGACCAAGAACCTGAAATCCAGTATCAGGATTCCTGACTTTTCTTTTTTTTTTTTTTTTTTGAGACAGAGTCCCACTATGTTGCCCTTGGTAGAGTGCCATGGTGTCACAGCTCAAAGCAACTTCATACTCTTGGGCTTAAGCTATTCTCTTGCCTCAGCCTCCCAAGTAGCTGGGGCTACAGGCACCCAGCAGAACATTGAGCTATTTTTTGCTGCAGTTGTCATTGTTGTTTTAGCTGGCCTAGGCCAGGTTTGAACCTACTAACTTTGGTGTATGTGGCTGGCACTGTAACCACTGTGCTACGGGCGTCAAGCTGTATTCCTGACTTTTCATTTTGTCTCATGAGGCTCTGATATGGCTCAACCAGCAGTTGGGATCCTGTCTTTATTCAAAATATTGGCATTTTGTTCATCATGGCTCTTTAAAAATTAATTTTGATCATAAATTCTGTACCAGAGAGGTATGGTCCAGCCTTGGCTTGGCCTAGGCCTTCCCTGCAGAGTAACTTGCCAAATAAACATGGCATGACTTCCCCTACCTCTAAATCTGTCCAATGGATTTTTGTCCTTCACTCTTTGCACAAGGAAGTGTTTTTCTTAGAGACAATATTTAAAAGCAAAGACAATGAATATTGGAGGGAACAATGCTATCATAAAAGGGTGTTAGAGGGAATGAGTGTTTTCTTCTGATGAAAGTAAAAGTTATGGGAACTAACTACAGTGAGCTCTACAGTAATGGAGTTAATGAGGCGATGAGTGGCTCAGATGATACAAAACCAAAGATGATTTAAAAACCACTTAAGGATTGATGGTGCAAGCTTTCCCCCCAACAGCTTTATCTTCTTAAATTTGTATTCCGCCTTCCTAAATTTGATTCTCTTGACAATCACAAGCTCACATCAACTGACAGATGATACAGCAGGAAATATTGAATTTATTTACTAGCTGACCTTTCTAGCTGAGTTATTTGGGAGCCTCATTAACCATGGTCAATTAAATAAATTCCAGCTGCTACTCACCCTGGAGTTGCCTATGTGAGAAATGGCTGGATTGAAATGTAACACCTGTGACTGGAAGGGTGCCATGTGAATTCCAATTTAGGACTAATATGTGAAATTATTTTCTACTTCCGCTGTCTCTTACTATATGCAGGGAATCTCACAGGAGCCAGGCATATCCATTTTAGCTATTTTGGAGGAAGATAACCTCTTTCTTAGTCAGAAACTTGAGTACATGTCAAGGGTCTATAAAAAAGACTGCTGGGCCCTAGAGTTTCTGATTCAGTCGGTCTGAGGTGGGGCCTGAAATCTGCATGTCTCACAGGTTTTCAGGTGGTACCAATGCTGCTGATATCCAAGACCACATTTGAGAACTATTGCTTTAAAATGGACCCCAAAGGGAGCTATTTGAATGCCACTGTTGTAAATCCTATGGTGGTTCACCCTACTCTCGCCCTCCAAACTGGATGACATCTATCCAGTGCTGACAGTCATGTGTAACAGAGAAATGGTCGGAAATATAACTTAATTATGTACACTGGACTGGCTTGTGCCCACCCCTTAGCTAATAGCTAACAAAAGGCAAGATAATTTAAATAGGTTAATATCAGACAGGGTGAATCTCTATTCATTCTTCTTTTTTTCTTCAGAATTTTCAAAGCTATTCTTGAATGCTTATTCTTTCAGCTGAACTTTACAATTAAATAATTAATAATAATTTATAAAATAGTATAAAGTATTATATAGTAATATATAGTATAATTTCTACTATATAAAGTATTATATAAATTATTATATAGTATAGTATTATTTATACTATATATAGTATAAAGTATTATATAAAATTATTTTATACTATATAAATATAGTAACCTTAACGAGGATTATAGTAAATGCATTAAACTTGAAGATAATGAACATCTTTATTATAGTCAGTCTTTCCGACACTGACTACAGCTTTGTTTCTCCATCTAGTCAACATTTTCTTTCCTATCCCTTAGTAAAGTCTATTAATCCTGCATGTTTCCTTTTAAGCACATTGTTTAACAGGCCTGTTAGTTTAGGAAGACTACTGATTTCTGTACATTATCTGAGATGCTGAATCTCGAAGAATGAGTCAAAATTATCCACAGGAGGAAATGAGAAAGGAAATTTCCAGGCAAAGCCAGTAGCAGGGCTATAGGTGCATGGGCATGAGGAAGAACAGTCCATTTGGGAAATTATAGTCACGGACTAGATGTAATATGTTACAGGTTTTTAATTTATCTTTTAAGTGATAGGAAGCCAATGCAAAACTTCAGGGGAGACAGCTCAATCAGATTTAAAAACAGGTGCACATGGCAGAGAGAGGCAGAAATCTTCAGAAATTATTCTATATCATTCTTTAACAACTAGATAAAATAAGGTCTGATTAGAACAAATAAAATGTCTGATCTTTCCTAACCTACACCTGGCCCTGTTGAGCTATTTGAATTTCCTGTAACAAGTTTCTTTAGCTTTTACTAGTCTCAGCACAAACTGTCCCCTCTGCTACAGTGGTTCTCAACCTTCCTAATGCCGCAATGTATTTTCTTTTTTTTTTTTTCTTGCAGTTTTTGGCCAGGGTTGGGTTTGAACACGCCACCTCCGGTATATGGGGCTGACACCCTACTTCTTTGAGCCACAGGCACTGCCCACAATGTATTTTCATTGTTACAAAGGGGTCGCAATCCACAGATTGAGAACCGCTGGCCTAGAATGATCTTTTCTTTCTCACCTCGCTTCCCCATAAGGAACTTCACCTGCTCCACTTTATACTGATAGCGTTATTAACCAGTTACTGTTGTATGTTTACAATGTTCATTTTACAAATTAGCCTCATATAAGTGTCACAAAATCCTTGCAAAGTAGCTATTATTCCCATTTTAGAATTTAAGTAACTAAAGCTTTCAGAGATTGGCAACTTATCCAACTATCTAATAAAGCAGAAGTTTCTGATTAAAAGTCAGGCTGTCTTTATTTTTACTTATTTTGTTTAGAGATAGAAGTCTCACTCTTTCCCCCACACTGGAGTGCAGTGACATGATCACAGTTCATTGCAACCTCCAACTCTGGGGCTGAAACCAACTTCTGGATCACCCTCCTGAGTACGAAGGCCTATGGATGTGTACAACCACACCCAGCTAAGTTTTAATTTTTTTAATAAAGACCAGGTCTCAGGCTGCTCTCAACCAGGCCCAGCACAGCTTGGCTTTAAAGCCTACCAAAATGATTCCCAAAGCGTGACACTCCAGCAGTACACCCGGGAGAGGGGCAGAAAATTTCCACCCCAGGACCAACACTATCATTTGTGTCCCCGACCTCCCTGAGACAGATATACACAGCCACAGAAGCAGCTGCAATGGAGTGACTGCTAATGCTGCTCAGGCTGGTGCTAAGTAGCCCTGAGAAAGCAAAGTTGCGTCTCCCAGCTCCCTCTGCACACATCCTGCACTCAGCTCCACGCCCCTCCCACAACACACACAAACACCACTTTCTTGTGCCTGCCCTGGGTGGGCTGCTATCCTGTAAAAAAAAGGGCAGTGGCTGCTGGGTTCAAAGCATTGAGAGATGAGCAAATAGCCCAGCAGGCACTAGAAGGGGTGTCTTTTAGAAGATTCAAGAAGACCGTGGCTAGGAAGCACTCTAGAACTCCTCCAAAGATTCAGGATTAGTCTGAAGCTGCTCCATTTACTGGTCTTCAAGGCCAGAAGAGGTGCAAGTACATCAGTAGCCAGCAGAACATGGACCCACAAGGTCAGTGAACTGTAAATATTTTGCTAGTACATTACTGATAACATTTTGAAAGAAACTTATGTATCCTCTGACACATGTTAAGTCAACATCAAAATCCTCACCATATGTTTAAGGATACAATTTCCAGCATACTGTAAAAATTGACATTTTAAAAATATACTCAGAGGAACCCAAGTATCAGAGTGATTTTGATACCAGTCATTATCCATATAAAAATTTGTGAACTGACTTTTAACATATAAAAATTTTATAATGTTCCTTTTTTTATTTACATTCTACTTCAATTAACGTTATGCTAATATGTTTTTGTGTGTGATAATCTCTTTTTATTACCCTATCATATTTCTCTGCCCTCCCCACATATACACATGTGTATATATTAAAATTATTTTTCCTGTGGTCTAAAATCTCTTAAGTGTTAAAATGGTAACTTCTGGACTCAGTGATCAATAATATTAGAACAAAGTCGACCAAAACAACTTATAAATACATTTGATTTGATAATATAAAAAGTAAAGATTGATAAGAAATGGATCTCTTGGCTGGGCATGGTGGCTCATACCTGTCATCCCAGCACTCTGGAAGGCCGAAGCCAGAGGACTGTTTGCTTCTAACTAGAGTAAGTCAAAGTTCAACATCAACTTTATGCCTATTTTGTGTTTTTATAAAAGATGAGAAAAACCTTTACTTAAATAAGTAGATGAAAATTAAATATTATTTTGTTATAGTAATGTTTTCCACTTCTTTGAATCCGAAGTTACATCCACAAATTACTTAGTGGCCTACCATTGAAAATATTTTATGGAGCAACTCAATTGGGCTCCTTTATTTATTTATTTTTTTTTAGACAAAGTTTCACTATTGCCCTTGGATGAGTGCTGAAGCATCACAGCTCACAGCAACCTCAAACTCTTGGGCTTAAGTGATTCTCTTGCCTCAGTCTCCCAAGTAGCTGGGACTACAGGTGCCTGCCACAACGCCCAGCTATTTTGTTGTTGTTGTCATTGCTGTTTAGCAGGCCCTGGGCAGGGTTTGAACCACCAGCCCTGGTGCGTGTGGTCAGCGCCCTAACCACTAAGACCTCCTTTTCTTTTGTTAAAAACAAAACTTGGAAACCACCTGACTTGCTGCAGAACTTGTTAGTCACTTTATAAACCCTCACACTGACATTTCTGTTGGATATCTATAACACAGAGAGGTTTTAAGTTAGGGTGGTGAATGTGTGCTTTACTTTTGAAAGAGAGCCACGAAAAATTGGAGAAAGGCAGGTTAAGAAAAGAGAATGAGTAGCCCCTTAGGGAGAGAGGAGAGCAGAGTTAACAGTCTGAAAGACCATGCAGGAAAGTTAAGAGTTTGTCAGTTACCTGCCGTCAAGTGCCTACGCCTGTATTTTTCCGAGAACATCTTTCTGCATCTTACTTCACTGTTGTCCCTACCCCCATGCCCTAGGTCTATGCTAAGTCTGTACTGTCTTCTTGCTAACTCATTCATTCTCTAAATATACACTGTATATAAACTATATGCTAGGCACATATATTTACTGAGGATAATACAAAGACATTAAAACAGACTAACATGCAAATATTAACTAAAACTGCACAGATGACACATGAGAGTAGCTAAACTTTCAGAAACAGTGAAACTACACACATAACAGCACAGCATGACATAAGGTATCACACCATATGTCACCCTACTTACCAGTTTCCTTAACTCTTATTTTTCTCAGTCTCCCTGGCTAAGTGCCTGGGGCTTAAGCCTCTAAGTAAATTAATAGAATCAGAGTTTGATTCAAGGATCTCTAAACTAATTGCTATTTAAACAAAGTTAAATAATTAAAACATTAAAATAGTGTTAAGTCAAAATTTAAGATTGGCCAGATGCAGGGCTCACTCCTGTAATCCTAGCATTCTAAGAGAATGAGGCAAGGGGATTGCTTGAGCTCAGGAGTTGGAGATCAGCCTGAGCAAGAGCAAGACCCTGTCTTTAGTAAAACCAGAAAAATTTGATGGGCATTGTGGCAGGTACCTGTAGTCCCAGCTATTCAGAGGCTGAAGAAGATAACTTGAACCCAGGAGTTTGAGGTTACTGTGACCTAGGCTGATCCAAGGACACGCTACCCTACAGCAACAGAGTGAGACTCTTTCTCAAAAAAAAAAATCTTGAAAAATTGTGTAATATATCTGAACAATGTTTTATCATTATATTTCATAGAATGGTTTTCATTCAACTTTTCTGATTTTATTCTTTTATTCTACGATTCTATTATCTACTCTCCCTTCCTATCTAGTGATGAGGATTTAAAAACTCATAGAAATTGCTAAATATAAAACTGATATAACCCAGCATATTACAGAACCAATTTAAATTTCCACAGTTTAAAAAAAATAGGAATTCTTATCTTAGTGCTATTATTATCCACAAGAGGGTGCTCTTTCAGCCATTTTAAAAGTCTGGGTTTCGAAATGATTGGAAATGCACCCAAACATGCTTTTGAGCCATTACATTTTTATTCCTTAGAGATTCTAATGATGAGCTGATGGCCTCCTACTCTACTGTGCAATGTTTACCCCTTGTCGCTCATAGAAGGGCAATTTGTGTTCAAATTTGCAGTCTATGGTACCTCAGATAGGAAGTCGTGAGTAAAGATTTGTTTCTGGTGGAGATATCAAAAGACTAAAAATAATGAATGTAAGGAGGCATTGCTTATGACATAATCTGTGCATACACTTCCAAGGCTCTGACTCCAGACCCTTCACAGCAACGCAGATGGTAGAGGAAGAGGCATAGTCTTCTAAGTCAGAGGCCATATCTGAGACACCTGACAATTGTCCTCACCTTTGTACAAATTAAGGTTGAAAATGTGTGTAAAACTAACTTATGGACAAAAGAGAAATCTAGATCCTAGGTCATTTCTCTCTTCCCTAACCAAGGCACTTTATGCCCTTCACAGATTATGATGATACTGTCTGGTTATATGTGCATACCGTACCACGTAAACGTATTATCTGCTCTCGTGTATAACACACACCATGTTTTTAGCCCAAACTTCAAGAGAAAAATCTTCCAACTTTTTAACTCAAATTTGTATGCATTTATATTTAGTACTTATTTTATTGTATTATAAAGGAATTTTAGCATTTATTTTTTAACATTTAAGGTACACGAAATTTTATGTAAGAAATAATTACAAAACACAAGAACAGATACAAGGAACAAGAAATTTATGTCTGTATAGCTAACAAATGCTTCTATCCATGTAAAATGTGCATCTTTATTTTTCCCTCATACATTTGGCAAAAGAGTTCACATTATACCCAGCAAAACATGATAATGTTTTTCCCCCTCTGTATATGATGAACTCTGGGTCACTGAGGAATGGTGTTCGAGTTAAATAGAAAGGTTACAGATAGGCCAGACACAAATGTTCAGTTTTTGTTTTGTTTCTTTCTATATGTATGTGGAATATACAATTTCCAAAGTTCATACAGATCTCCAACTAATCTCCCCTCATGCATATATGTGAAGAAAGGATGTATATAGTCCATCTTTATATCCTGAGGGCTTAGCACAATGCTTGGTACATAAACACTGCCTGAAATGTGAATAAGCAGATGACTTGCCCAAGTCTTAAAGTATTTTTTTTCACAAGATCCTTCCTTATCAGAGAAGAGAAAAGCAAATTAGTAAATTATGACAATAATAAGTGATTAAGGGTAATAAAAATATTAACATATATCAAAGGCTTACTGTACATGAAACAGTATTCCAAGTATTTTTTACATATACATAAATGTATACATTCATTTTATCTTCCTAAATAATTATAAAATAGACTTTTTTCCTATTTTACAGATAAGGACAATGAGGCACAGAAATGTTCAGTAACTTATCTGGGTCATATGCTATACAATGCAGAGGTGGGACTGGAATCTATACTCTCAACACTGTACAGAAGAGAAAGGGGCATTCCTGGCAGAGGGAACAGCTTATCTAGTCCAAAAAGCATTAGAGGAGTCTACCTAGCTGTGATACAATCTTGAATTCAATATGGCAGTTGTAACATGCTAGATAACAGATGACAAAGGCCTAACTAAATAGTAGCAGTAGATATTAAAAAGAAAAGGGGGAGATCCAAATTTAAAATGTCCCAGGTAGAAACAATAGCATTTGGTAGCCAATGAAACTTGGGTGGAGGTAGGGTAGTTGTGTGTGGCACATAACTCTCACTTACATCACCAACCTCAAGTTCAGTGATCCCCAGGATCACTCTCAGGTTTGATTATTCATGATCACACACAGAACTCACTGAAAACTATTCTATATACAGTTATGGTTACAGTTTATTGGAGCAAAAGAACACAAATTAACATCTAACACCATGGCTAGAGACTCATGGTGCTGAGTCCACAAAAGTTCAAAGCATGAAATATCCAGTAGCCCTCTCCAGAGGAATCATGGCCAAAGCTAACTTTTCCTGGCAATGCTGCATGAAAGCATGCACAGAATTTTAAGTTACAAATGAGCAGTTTACATACTGAACCACACCCCTTCCCAATAAGATTACATTAAAACTGAGCACTTAGTATTACTCTGATATAGTGCACTGTATCAGGCACTCATCAAGAACCCTAACATTCTGACCAACAACAAATTCATTAAATATATAATGAGCGAAAAGGAGAGAACGCTCGAGCATTCAAACTTTCCATTTCCATGTTTTTATGTGTACATTTAAAGAATTTGTGGTTATGTGTGCATGTGTTCAAAATACAATAGAATCTCCATAGTTGATCACTTTTCTACACTGATCACCTCATTAACCTAATTTTCATAGACTGGACAAGCACCACATGTATTTTTCGTATAGCAGGCCTACTTCCTTATGCTGACCACCTCTGTATATTGTCTAGTTTGCTCCAGTCCATTGGGTAGTCAATTTACAGAGATTCAACTGTATAGCTAGCCAGATGAAATGAGAAATAGGATTATCAAAAAATGTGATTTTTAGCTAAGATAAAGCAGTGCTGGCTTTAAAGATTTGTTGTATTATTTTCTGTACTTCAGAAACTAGTCAAATATCCCCAAAAGTTTTAAAATTTTTCTCTTACGGAGTAATTCATTTTGTCAAACTGTTGAGTATTCCTTAAGGATGAAAGCAATTGCTCAAGGCAAGGGCATCAACAATTTCTGCTATCATTACTAAGTTGTCTTTCTCCCTTTTCCATCATACTGAGTCAATCTATTTCTTCTTAGTTCTGAGTTCCATAGCCACAACAGAAAAGGGCAACAAGTTTAGATTCCTTTATCGTTTATCCCAGGGCATCTCTCCCTCAAAAGATTGTGTTTTATAGTTTACTTTCTCTGTACTATCATAAAGCTTCAAAAGATGAATTTACTAACCTTACTGTATTCCAGGCTTCTCCAAGTTCTTTGGAATACTGTTTTTCAAAATGATCCAACACAACTTTGCAAATCTGTTTTGCAAGCTTCCCCTCTGATTTTGCTTTCGGCTATGATGATAAGAAAAAATTGCTGACACACAAGGATATTATTACAAATTTATTGAACTTCAACATTAGCACAAACTTTTTTTTTTTTACAACAAGAACACTTTTTTTTCGATAATTACTACTTCTTGAATGGAAACAATGCCTTACATGTAACAAAAATGTATGATACGCTGCATAATTACGAAAAAGGAGGGCTTCTCCAGATGAGTACGGGCTAACTGTGAAGCAAAAGTTAACGTACAATCTAGTGGTGCTAAGGAAACTGTGCCAAAAGGAACATGATTTTTAAAAGTTTTGTAGATATTAACATTAAGAGAACTTTGTAAACGATACATATAGGAACTCTACTATCTTTCTAACTCTTCTATAAACGTAAAAATTATTCTACATAAAAGTTAATTTTTTTAAAAAAGTCACTCTCGTTTACTTCTGGAACTTCTTTGCTGTGTTCATTTATCCAGCCGAGAGAAGTGTGTCGAGGGCCCTACTATGTAAAACAATGTGGTAAACTCCCGGGATACAGCAACGACACACAAATTTCAACCGTCGACGAACTGGAGGGAGAATAAGAAATCTACAGGCTGGACTGAGGGGATCAGTCACCCGGGGACGGAGGAGAGTCCTTGGAAGAAAAGGAGAGAACGTTCGAGAGCAAGCGTCAGTGCACTGAGCTTTATTCCAGGGCTCCACAGCGAAGCCAAGGAAATCAGACACAGCTAAGGGGCGGCAAAGGAGAAATTCCCCGATCCCAGCCCCCTTCCTCACTCCTCTCCCGCACAGGTAAGTGTCTGGTTCTGGTTCAGTTAGAGGCACCCAAGTCCCGCGCCAAACCTCACCCGGGCCAGCATCATCCTGCTTGGAATTCCCAAATTAGAGGTACACAAGAACTCGCACCAAAAAGCCGCCAAAGAACTGAAGCAGCTTGACTGCCGCGATTCGCGGGATTACACTTCTATTCTCGCCTTTCCGGTTCATGTTCTCGCGAGATTTTGCTTTGCCTGCGCTATGGAACTCTCGCCGGAGACTTAGGTCTCGCGAGAAACAAGCGCGAAGTCACCTCAAATGCCTGCTGAGGGCGGTTATTTCTAAGTTGGCTAGGCTGCGGGTGCGGCTGGGGCGGCCGGCGCGGACTGTTGGCGTTCTGGGGCTGTTGGCCGCAGCCTTGGGCGCGGGCCAGACCTCTGGACGTCATACTTGTTGCAGAACAGTCTGTGCATGAGGCTTGACAAAAGAACGAGGCTTAGGGTTATGCTGTGTGATGCTTGTTTTTAAAATGTTTTCAAAGGCAGAGCTAGTTCCTGATGACCTTCTTTTGCCTAGAGATTTAGTACTCAAGGATGAATGGCTGAAATGTGATGAAATAAGTCACAGGTTTGCTGGAGCGCTCTCCTTTTAACGGAGAATGTTAAAGGATTAAATTGAAATTCACATGTACAGCGAACAGCACAGAGAGTAGGAAACAGTAAGCGCCTGAATGCTAGCAGCCTGTTATTTTCACTGTCACGGTTACTGCGATTATCATCACGTTCTGAAGACCAAAGTGAACCTTTACAATAAGCAGTTAGTGATAGGAATAGTTTATTCTTTTGCCATTATTCTTTAGTAACTACCCCTGTAGCAGCGATCAGCAATTTATTTTAAAAAATTAACTGCTTAATATGGTTCCTGATGTTCATATATAGAGGGTGACAAAAAATGTACACACATTTTAAGAAAAAATAGTAAAAGTGTAATAATATATACTGGTAATGAAAGGTGAATAGAATCAGGTTTGACTTCCGCAATTAAAAAAGATGCTCAAAGTATATACAACATATAATATTTAATGTGTATACATTTGGCACCCCCAGTATTAGCACCATTTTGAATTGGCCCTTTATGCTGAGTATATCAGCATAGATACAAAACTTATAGCCATGTAAAAACATGTCTTTAATGTGAGAACATCAGTAATAGGATTTGAAGCTTCATATACAGGCTTTCTCAAAAATCACCATACACAGGAAAAATGGGAAATTGTAGCTAAATATACCTTTATTTATAAAATATTCTCTACATGTTGGCCACCACTTTGTAAAATTGTGTAAAGAAAGGTAATTTAGGAATAGATACTGCTAGAAGCAGACATGTTTTAAACCACTGTAGACAAAAGAAATTGAGCTGAATACTAGAAATTACTTTTTTTTTTAATGGTAATATCAAAGAACCAAAAAGCTTAGTAAGGACACACTTCTAGGCAGGAAACAAATTTTTACATATTTAAGCAATTCTACTGTAAATTTGAACCAAGAAGTGTTTCAGAGTAAGTAAACTTTATAGACCATCTCCTAAACTAGCTGTTTTATGAATTTTGACATTTACATAAAACATCTCAAAACCCTTCATAATCACATAGTGATTTATGTTGTCAAAAAGGACTGGCTTCTTAGTAAGATATCAAGAGAGCCCTTACCTCCTTAATGGACATGGCTGAAAAATACAACAGAGGAAACTGTGATCTAGAGAACATAGCATAGTTAGAGGCAATCTTAGGATTAAGCTTCAGGTGAGGCTCTCATCAAAGGTTAGGGCTCTAAAGTGTTGTGTACAAACTCCAGCAGATTGTCCACTAAAACTGGTAAGTAAATATATTGCTCCTGTTTTTATTAAGTTTTATCTAATATTTTAAAATTTATTTCTTAGGGGAGTAGATTTGAAAATGTATGTAATGCAATACAACAAGTATAAACTGTTAAGGGCTAAAATTTGTCCCTCCAAAATTAACTTAAAAGCCTTAACCCCTCAGAATGTAACTATTTGGAGATAGGGTCTTTAATGAGTTAAATTATAAAAGTCATAAAAAGAAGAAAATTGAACAAACTTATACATCAGGGACAAATGTAGAGAGAAATTACTATGTGAGTACCCAGCAAGATTATGGATATTTATACATTAAGGAGAAGGACCTCAGGAGAAACCAAACCCATCAACACTTTGGTTTCAAGACCACCAGCATCCGTAACTGTGAGAAAATAAATTTCTGTTGCTTAAACCACCCAGTCTGTGGTATTTTGTTATGGCAGACCTGGAAAACTAATAAAATTGCTTAAATATAAAAGTATATTGAAAGTGTATATGTACAAATAACATGTAGTGATAGCATACAGTGTTATAAAAATTTGAAAACTACTGACTAACTTCCTAAAGCATAAATTCCATGTCCTCATTGCCACACAGAAGGAATTTACAACACAGGTCCTAAACAAGCAAATTTTTTTTTTTATATTTCCCTTACATTATAAATTAATCCCTTCCATTAGAGGAAATTCATTCTAATTTCCTATTTTTTTCCTCAAATAAAGTATGTATTCTGTTTCCATAAAGCTGAAAGATTCTATAAACCCTAACCTATCAAAATATAGGTTATTTTGATAACCTATACCAAATTTTTATAGTAAAATTTAAAATACCTGAATTTGTTTTTTGGATCAGTTGGAATATATGAGAACTATATGTAAAAAATACCAGCCACGTCCATCTCTGTTTTTCATATTGTGTGGCTATATACTTTTCGGACAGCCCTCATACTTGATACATTAAAAAATCAGTATTAGCCTAGTTTCAGTTGCAAAGCACATTTCACTAAAATCAAAAATTAGGAATTAAAGCCAAGAATAACAAAGTTTATAAGCTATAGCTTTATTAGTATAAACAGTTTTACTTTGTTTTTCTGAGGCAGAGTCTCCCTCTTATGCCATACTAGAGTGCTATGGTGTCAGCCTAGCTCACAGCAACCTCAAAACTCGTGAGTTCAAGTGATCTTCCTGTCTCAGCCTCCCAGTCACCTGCCATATGCCCAGCTAATTTTTCTATTTTTAAGTAGGGACAGGGTCTCGCTCTTCTTCAGGCTGGTCTCTAAATCCTGAGCTCTAACCTACTTGGCCTCCCAGAGTACTAGGATTACAGGCATTAGACACCCTGCCTGGCCAGCACTCTCACTTTTGAAAAGCTTTTGTCACGTGGAAGCACTTGATTTCTTTAGTTGGAATGGGAGAAATTGAGAAACATGAACAGCATGGCACACTGAACTATGTATCAAATCAAAATATAGTCATGGTAAGAGAACACTTACTAAAAAATCAGCTAGCTGCAAATATAATGATGTATTATATAGGTGAACTGGCCTGAGCTGCTCACAGGTTTCAGGTTTTAAAAATTAAGAGAATTCTAGACTTTCATATGGCATTTAAAAGAGCACTTAATGTTAAACTTGCAAAAAATATGGTACTTAAATGACTTATACAAAATTATAAATTTGTTTCCACCACTATATAAGTAAACCAGATTTTACAAAAAGTTTGAAAAGTTGAAGAAAATATACAATGAGTAACTCTAAAAAGGTCACTACTAGCATTTAGCAATATTTCCAGCATTGTTTCTATACATAGTATTATACTTGATATCAGTTGCATACAATATTGTATATACAGGGTATCCATAAATACATGTAGTTTAAATTAGCCAACTATTTTAAATAGCACACAAACTTTGTGGACACCCTCTATGTATGTATATGCATTTTATAAATAAAGGTATATATGTAAAATGTTTACCTTTTAGATAAATAAAAATATCTGTTGACCAATAACTTTAATAAAAGACATCAAATAATCTAGAATCTACAATGCTATTTTTAGTTGTGCTTAAAAATCACAATATTCTTTGCTAAATAAAAACTGCATGAAGAAAAAAGTTTTTTATGTAAAATAACAAAAAATGCATTATTTTAATCTACAGACTTAAATTGATTATCAAAAATCATTTGAAAGCTTACTTACCTATTCTATTATTATTTTTATTTCAGATTTATTTAGCCATACACACACGTTTAGGTTACATTGTCTTCATTTCTAAGGTAAAGTTCAAGTTGTAGTTGAGCTCTTCAGGGGGCCTGCTGAACACCCTCACATTGTACATATTAGGTGAGGTCC
Organism: Galagoides demidoff; assembly: GCA_963574575.1. Taxonomy (NCBI): domain Eukaryota; kingdom Metazoa; phylum Chordata; class Mammalia; order Primates; family Galagidae; genus Galagoides; species Galagoides demidoff. The sequence goes on along the minus strand of CAUYQV010083369.1, from coordinate 44,032 downwards.
CACCAATTACCCACCCTACTATACTTGTGTTTTTCTTTTGTGTGGGCATGTAGTTGTTTATATATTGGTTTCATATTGGTATTGAGTGCATCGGGTACTTACTTTTTTCCCCATTCTTGTGATACTTGACTAAAAGAATGTGTTTCAACTCCATCCAGGTAAACACAAAAGATACAAAGTCTCCATCTGTTCTTATGGCTAAATAGTACTCCATGGTATGGATTGAGGGGCATTTGGGTTTATTCCACATTTTGGCAATTGTGAGTTGAGCTGCAATATATATTCAGGTGCAAATGTCCCTGTAGTAAAATGATTTTTTTTTTCTTCTGTGTAATGGGATTGCAGGATCAAATGGAAGGTTGACTTTTAATTCTTTGAGAATTCTCCATACTTCTTTTCATGGAGGTTGTATTAGTTTGCAACTCCACTAGCAGAGAAGTGTTCCCTTCTCTCCACATCCATACTAGCATCTGAAGATTCAGAATTTTGTGATTTAGGCTAATATTACTGGAGTTAAGTGATATCTCACAGTGGTTTTGATTTGCATGTCTCTGATGATTAGGGACGGTGAGCATTTTTTTCATGTGTTTGTTCATTCCTCTGCAAAGTTTCTGTTCAAGGCTCTTATTCACTTATAAATGGAGTGGTCTGCTTATTTCATTGCCCCAGCAAATCTTTTCAATGCACCAAATGATAGGAAAAATGAAATACTGACATAAATTATTTGCATTGTATGAAAATGTCATAATTCATGATGATTGAGGATAAAAACATAGCATATAACAAAATAGGCATGTAATTGTTAAGACCCACCTGGATTTACAGAACATCTTTTAAAGTATTTTAGAACGTTTTAAGGATACAAGTTATTTTGTGAGAGAGTTATATAAAATGCTAATTCCATCTTATATTTAATTTCAAAATCATTTTATTTGTTTTTATTAAATGAAATCAGTAAATACACTACAATAAACACTGATAGGAAACAAATGTTTTAAAAACATGTATACTCTAACACTAGCTAAATATTAAAAATATGGCAAAAATAGGAGTTTTGTTTAGAAACTGAATAAATGTCAAATGTTAAAAAAGGAGCAAAAAAGTTGTGTAATTTTCCCACCATAATCCATTTCAAAATATATGCTGTCTTCTTGTGTTGCTTTCCATCATATTTCAGCCACCTATCAAATTTAAGTTGTTGTGAATTTTAGATCTGAAGTCGAATGCTTTTTACTCTCTCTGTGTGGTAAGTAGGTCCCATGTACAAACTCCAACAAATCATACGATGTTGACTAGAGGAATAAGTGACCTGATTAATTAATGAAAGTTTAGTAAGTTAAAAAATGTGAATATAATGCTCTGAAATAAAATTTTAAAAGTAAATAATCATATCAAACTTCATTAAATGTAGCTCTTAATATTATTTTCAAATACCAATATATGCCTATTGTCAGTACAAATTACCAAAAGCACCAATCTTAACAAGGTGACATAGAAATTATTCTATTTATAATATTTCTACCTTGATAAAAAGATGTTTTCAATTAAATGAAACATTATGAATGTATTACTCCAAATATAAATCTAAAAGTATGTCTAAACGCCAAATGAATAGACAATCCTATGGATGCCGTTCTTATGTGCAAGAGAAGTGTTACCTTCTTAAATTGAGAAATTATTTTGGAATTTTTTTTTTACAAAAGTGATTTTGAACCAACATTTTTATTCTTATTGCTTTAGTACCCATGCTATTGCCCAGCCGCAAAACACAAGTCTCTGGACCTACAGTAGATTTTTCAGTCTTTTGTCCTTTAATTTCACAGCAGAAAAGAAATAAAATAAAAGAGACACTGTAGCTTCTGGCAGAACAATGGTGTAATAGGGAGCCCCTTACTCTCTGAAAGTGTCTCCTTTAAAATAGGGGCTTACTGAGACTTTAAGTAATGTTCCATAGAACAGTGGTTCTCAACCTTCCTAATGCCGTGACCCTTTAATATAGCTCCTCATGTTGTAGTGACCCCTAACCATAAAATTATTTTCGTTGCTAATTCATAACTGTAATTTTTGCTACTGTTATGAATCGTAGTGTAAATATCTGATATTAGGCTACCCCTGTGGAAGGGTCATTTGGGTTGCGACCCACAGGTTGAGAACCTCTGCCATAGACATATTTTGATTAATTTAAAAAACATTTAGGTAAAAATGGTATTTCAGAAGTCTCTTTCATTTATCGAGGTCATCACCAAAGAAAACAAATAACAAAAAACATTGAACCTTCTTCTTGATACTGTTTTCAAATCACGTAATTTGGTAGAATAAAGATCTCAGAATCTATTGTTTTAAAAAGGTATTATTCTGAAATTAGGACAACTTAGGGCATATGCTTCAAGAACAATGTTATTACAAAACATATCTCAAGCCATACGTTTACATCCTATTTGTATAGTTCATAGCCATCAAATGAATCAACTGTATTTTCCAGATACAATTTAAACAACGCATCGATAGAAAAGTGCACAATCAATATCATAGTAAATAAAATTCTCAAAAGTTTTAGAAAAATATAAAAATAGTTAAAAATTTTGGTTATAAATCCCCAGAAGTTCCCCCTTCTATGTGCATGTATTTTACAAAAAAAAAAAAAATGTTTAATATATAGAAATACAGACTATTAAAACAAATGGTAAAGAAAATGTGCAGAGTCCATTGGCTCTTTCTCTGAAGTCTGCCTTCAAGAATATGTTCATGAGTGGGGATGTGTACATCAAAAAATCAGCACTAAATCTTTCTAACTTGGTCCAAATGCTCATCCCATCTACTGATCATTTTGCTTGCTTTCTTTTTTAACTATAAAGAACATAGATAAGTAATTATCAAGTGAGATACTTAACTATTAATTTCCTCTGAAAATTGCTATGCTTATCTTGCCTCAGTCATCAATGTTCAGAGTTTTTCTTCTTTTGAGAAAAAAGAATGTCCCAGTTCACCTTGCTGATAGTAAGAGAGCTTATCGACATGATGTGGCTATGAGATCACATCGTGAGCATCACTGTTGGGTCTCTGACGCACAGCCAGGGGAGGCAGTGGCTTTCCGTAGAAATCTACATAAAGAGAGGAAACCAAAACCACAAAACAGTTATGGTAAATCAAGACCAAAAAAGTATTATTTTGTCCTTCATAATATTCTTCTATTCCTTAAGTACCATAAATTGTTTTGCTGTTTGTTTGTTTTGAGATAGGGTCTTGCTCTGTCTCCCAAGCTGGAGTATAATAGTGTGATCCTAGCTCACTGCTATTTCAAACTACTGGGCTCAAGTGATCCTTCTGTCTCTGTCTCCTGAGTAGCTGGGACTACAGGCAAGCACCACAACACCCAGCTAATTTTTCTGTATTGTAGAGCTGGGGTCTCGCTCTTGTTCAGGCTGTTTTTGAACTCTTGGCCTCAAGCAATCTTCCCCACAACTGGCATCCCAAAGTGCCAGGATTTTAGGCATGAACCACCATGCAGCGAGCTTATAAATTTAATGGTATATGTAAACTTTAAGCAAGTAATTACTTATTGGATTATCATCTTAAAATTATTCTTGAAGCATAGGAATTCAGGATCATTTAAATATATTAAAAATGTGTTACAGAAAAGTAATTTTTAAGACAACTATAGATTTAAAGCTGCAAGGACAGCCTGACGGATGTTAACAAAATGCTATATGAATAAATTAAAAGTATGTGTTTCAAAGCTGGACAGAGCTAAATTCTAATCCTAATTCTTCCACTTAATAGCTATATGACCTGGGATGTAGGTACCTCATGTACAAAATGAGGATATTGTTGCCCACCTCATAAAGTTATTTCAGAGAATTAAAGTGAGATAAACATCTAAAGTATTTAGCAATGTGCTAGGCACATGGTATATTCAGTTACAATTAAAATGATAAGAGATACTCAATTATTTTGATAAATTTAAAATACACTTTATCTATTTCTTAAACTGAAAATTAATAGAATTTGAACATAAAACTCACAATTAAACCCAGGTGAACGTTTCCTAATGGGTTTCACTTTTACAATTTAAAAATACCTTTTTTAAAAGGCAGAAAAACGTACCTGCAAAAAATGTCTTCTTCCTTCCCAGGAAATTCGTTTATTTATTTAGCTGATTTTTTTTTCCTATTCTTTGCTAGAAAATCAAATCATTCTATACAAAGTATAATAGGTTTCTGATTACCTTAATTGTAAAAGTTGATTTCAGAACCCAGCTAAAAATGCCAACTTAATTGCTACCACATATTTTTATGAAAGGTTTCAAATTTTTTAACATGAAAATCAAAGAGGAGTAAAACGATACACAAAATTTTATCTTCCTTCATAATTACAGGACCTGAAATATTCTTTAGTTTGTGCATTTGGTATTTTTTTACCAACACAATGTATCCTTCATTCCATATAATATGTGGAACATAACATATAACATACTGACAAGTACAGATTGAGCATATTTACAAAATAGGTAAAGAATCGCTTTTTAAGACTCTTTTCTGAATATATCTGTCTTATCTGTTACACTGAGCAAGCTTTGCAAACAATGAGAAAAGTAGAATCAAATTGCTACTGAGGTGAATGTCTATAATCAAAGTATGTCTCTGCCTTAAAAATTCCCAGTCTGACTTTAACAAATTGTTTCTCAACTCAGTAAATTTTAAGCCAAACCAAGTGTAGTCCGTTTTTAGTATCTAATCTAGTTCATCATGTATCTGTTGTCTATTTGCCATCAACATGCTTCTGGATATAAAGGCAAAGAAATGTTTACAAAGTAAGAAAAAGAATATGTAATTGATACCTTGTAGGATCACAGATGAATATCTCATGCTCAGCCCTAAAAACTATTTGATGTAAACTTTTTTCCTAAAATTTTACATGTATTATATCTGCTTTCTTCTCCAATTAATAAAAGCACAGTTGATCACACATTTTTTTAAACCCAGGTTAGGTACTACATATACTTTCACTTAGAATTTATTAGAAAAAATAATATTTTAAAACTTGTGAAACTAGTGTTTACTCTGGGAAGCTAAAGTTTGATACATATATAAAATTAACGGAATTATTAGAATACATGGTCTTAAACTTAACTAATTTATTATAATTCTTTCCCAGGGTTCTAATTTTAAAACAAGCATAGACAAGAAAAAAAAAATTTTAAAACCCCATCTCAGCCCATTTTCAACCTATTTTTCCATTTGCCCTTAACTATGATGTTCCTCCTGAATGTTATCAGTTATCTTGTCTTACCTCTTACTCTGACAACTCCAGCTACCTCCTAAGTGGGATTCTTACTACATGTTTAGCCATCATCAAGTCTGTACTTTACATTGTGATGAAAACTACTTTTCTAACCAGCAAATTTAACACTGCTTTCCCTTTTAAAAATGAATAGTATTACCTAAAAAATAATAGCAAGTCTAGACATCTTACATATATGAAGCCTTCACAGTCTGGCCATAGGCATAAATTTACTTTTAATACTCTCTATAATTTGATTTTTTTTCTTTTTTTTTCTTGGAGAAAGTCTCATGTGTCACTCTAGGTAGAGGGCCATGGCCACAGCCTACCTCACAACAACCTCAAACTCTTGCTCGAGTGATTCTCTTGCCTCAGATACCCAAGTAGCTTGGACTATGGGTGACGACCACAACGACCAGCTAGTTTTTCTATTTTTAGTAGAGACAGAGTCTCTTGCTCAGGCTAATCTCAAACTCCTCAGCTCAAGCTATCCACTCACCTTGGCCTCCTAGAAATTTCTTTCTTCCTTATCCACTCTACGCACATGAACCTAAGATCGAGTCACAGACAACTTCACAGTATTCTCCACATAAACAATATTCTTTCCTCCCTCTCTATCTTTGTATAGTCCGTTTCTTCTGCTTACTGATTCTTCTTCATTTGACTAGGATCTCTACAAAGGCAGAATGTGTATCTTACTCACCTTGTTATTACCAATGTTTCAGGTACTGTTAATTACAAAACAGTTGCTTGATGAATGGCAAATTCAGTAAGGGAAAAAATATCTATCATATGAAAAATTAATACTTTTTCTATATATGTGTATATATATAAATACTCTAACATTACCTAGTTTTTTCTAACAACACAGAGAATGTTAAAATTGACAATATATTCTAATATACACAAGTTCACTGACAATTAACAGGAACTAATCTGCTATAGTCAAAATAAGCATCATGGTACAAAGTCAGTAAACCAGAGACAAGTGATTCCATTGAAATAATATTTCAGTAATTCTCCTACAGTCTAAGGACAAACTTTTCTGCTGTTAGAAATGTTAAAAAGAAAACCAAACAATTTTCACTAATGATTATAAAGAAATATTTTATTACTGACCTATAGAATTTTGGAAACAAAAGCAAATAGGATTATTTATGTTTAAGTACTTTTTGAATGAAAATATTTTATAGATTTTGATATAATTTCAAATTATATGGTAATGCTTTTCTAATGATTAAACTTCTTTTTTCCTATTCAGTGATTCACTTAGGAAATGAAGTTCTGGAGTAGGTAAACACAAAGCCATCAAAAAGGGACTTGGAGGCTGGGTGGGGTGGCTCATGCCTGTAATCCTAGCACTTGGGGAGGAGGAAGCAAGAGGATCACTTGAGAATAAGAGTACAAGATCAACCTGAGGAAAAACAAGACCCTGTCTCCATAAAAAACAAAAAATTTAGCTAGGTGTGGTGGCACCTGCCTGTAGTCCTAGCTACTTGGAAGGCTGAGGCAGAAGGATTGCTCCCCCAGGAGTTTGAGGTCGCAGTGAGCTATAATTATACCAGTGCACTCCAGCCTAGGCAACAGAGAGAGACCTGGTATCAACTAAAAAAAATAAAAAGGAATTGGATGTTCTTTTTTTTGGGGGGGGGGGGCGGGGTCGAAATTGAACCCACCACCTCTGGTAATATGGGGCCAGTGCCTAGTAATTGGATGTTCTTAATGGACAAGTTTATTGAGGTATAATTATATGTAATTATTCTTTTGCATTCTGGAAATATTTTATGGAAACAACTTAGACTGCAGTTTTGTAATAAGAACTACTACCTGTTTTATAAAGTAGCTGTCTACTATTCCTAACTGTCCTTTTTCCTGTCTTTGGTCTCCTGGAGCTCCAATGCCACATACTGGCTGGATAATTGCTTATGTTAATTTTAGTGAAAATTTTCTTAATTTAATAAAGACTTAAGTAACTTTCTTCCTCTTTAGCCAAACTTTATTTGGTTTACTGATTTGAGCTCTGATTTTACAAATTATGTTGGGTCTTTATTTCATATTCTCATATTTCATTTCAATATCAACACCTGTGTGTCTTAGGACTAGAGCAGGGGGTCTCAGCCTGTGGGTCTCGGCTCCTTTGTAACAATGAAAATACATCGCGGCATTAGGAAGGTTGAGAACCACTGGACTAGAGGGAGAAATATCATGTGGCTTTATCATTGAGTACACTGAACATAGGACATTGCAGTTTTTTTGAGTATAACTGTCTCATATTTAAATTGTTTTAAAACATTTCCTTTTCACAATTGCTTACATCAATGTACCATACATAAACACAAGCTATGATTCCTTTTACCTCTGTATTCTGAGATACACATCAAATTATATAGATATAAAAGTCCACTTAAGAATAAAAAATTAAATAAAATTTTAAAAAATGAAGTATAATAAAAAAGGATGACTGTGGATTTGAAAGGCTTCCAAAAATAAAATATAAGTCTGTTAAAGTTATGAGGTAAAGAAAAGTGGATGTAATATGTACACATGATATTTGAAAACTGATCCTTTTGCATTACCATTATGCCGTGTTTCACCAAGAGGCTCAAGTTTTGGAAGTCTAGTGACTTTGGGGGTTCCCCAGCCAACTAAGGAAAAAGAAAAACATTTAAAAACACTGTTAAAAAATGTTCCTTCAGGTCTGTTGAAAGGATCCCTCCCTTGACAGGAAGTGTACATAATACTCAATGTCAGTTCAAATATAACGAATGACAGGTTACTGCATAAACTCATTTTAAATGCGTTCTCTTTAAAAATGTAATTAGAGGCTGCTAACATCTGCTTTAAGTTTTCATTCACATTTAATTAAAAATATAAGCACCTTCAGCACCATCATAAATAAGCTTAGGATACCCTTCTCACCCCAAGAAGAGGCTAAATGTTTTCTTAATAAATGGAGTACTAGAAATGAGACTTTAAAAAATTCTTAAAGAAAAAATGTTACAATCTAAAGACTTGCGGCCGGGCTATCAGGACACTATGACATATTTACCTAGTCATCAGAGATTTATTGAGCACCAGTAGAAGGTAAGTATTCTTAGTACCACAAAGTTAAAATTATTGTGCCAGTATGTCCCAGTATTGTACATGATTTACTCCCTTTAATCCTCTTAACAACTTAGGAGGTAGGTATGTATGTTAGAAATATATTAGAAATATTAATACATCTTGGTTTTAAATAGTACTTTCAGGATGAAAGGTCCAATTTTTTGAAGCTCACATTAGCCATCCATCTATGAAACAGATTCCCAGTAATCTGGGTACTGATATTTCAAGCGGAACTTGAACAGATTTTGAAAAAATTAGAGTGAAGGATTCTTTTTCATAAAATCTCAAATTAATACACTGAATAAAAACTACATAATTTCTTTTTCTTTGTTTTTTGTCCATTGTATAAAGCAGTATTTCTAAATTCAGTATCAATATCAATTTACTTACTTGGAAGAGCAGGTGGGGGTGGTGTTGGACTCTTAGGAGCAGAGTCATCTGTATTCACTGGTTCTACCCGGTGACTCCTTTTCATTCTTAGTTTCCTAGTTTTCTTTTTACCACTATCTATAAGAGAATAAATGTGAAATTTAACACCTTTGGGAAGAAATGAGCTTTTATAATACAAACAAAGAATAAAATAAGAATATTGATATTATTGCCATAAAAACATCTATTCAACTTTAGAAATTGTTACCAATAACCAAATGTGAACTTACATTTCATAAGAATAACTTTAAGAGATAACTTATTGAATAAGTGATTAATGAATATTAAATAAACACCCAAAAGTCTATGTTTCAAGTTCTAAGATAACTTTTTCAGAATATAACAAAATTTCACTTATCCAAAAGCAACTTATATTTCTCTCTCCAATATCATATGAAACAAATATAATTGTCTAATTGCAGGAGTTTCTTTCCTTAAAACTGGCCTGGGGAAAGAGAAGCAGTGTTGATTTCTCTCAGTGGAATATGTAGAATAATTTTGGATATAAATAGTCCCCAAATACTCCTTTAAAACGTGAAAAAAAGACTCTAATTACATTTAAACAGATTATTCATAAAAATAATCCTCAAACAAGGTGTTCCCAATACAAGTTTATAAATAACCAAAATCACATTAGGAAACCTATGAGAATTGAATTTGTTTTTTTTCTCTCTCTCTTTTGTTATTATTTGGACACAGGGTCTTATTCTGTTGCCCAAGCTATGGTGCAGTGGTGTCATCATAGCTCATTGCAATCTCAAACTCCTAGGCTCAAGCGATCCTCCTACCTCAGCTTCCCAAGTAGCTTGAACTACAGGTGCCAGCTATCATGCCCAATTAATTTTTTTTCTATTTTTGGTAGACATGGGGGGTCTGGCTCCTGTTCAGGATGGTCTTGAATTCCTGACCTCAAGTGCTCTTTCAGCCTCCTCATCCCAGAGTGCTAGGATTACAGGCATGAGCCACCATGGTTGGCTGATAGCATTATAAGGCTTAAAAAACAAATGTTAAAAGACAAAAAAGCCTGAAAGCGGGTATATATATTCTAAGCATTCTTAAGAGTTATGCTGTATTCAAAATTTATAAAAACAAAATTGAAAATTGAATCTTCTGCTGAAATCTTCATAAGTTACAAAAAATCACATTTTAAGCCATCATGGAAAAAACATGAAAGAAGCAAATTGGCTAATAGGTAATAAAAGACCTTGAGAAAATCATGGCAGTTATTGCCCTTGGAAGCAAAAAATATTGTAGTAAAGTTTTGTGAAAATGAATATGATAAATGAAATAAAGCATAAATAAGTCTTATTAATATATATGAAAATTACTTTAAATAACTTTATCACCTGATTCTGATGATCGCTGGTCGGTGTCATCTTCATTCTCCAACTGCTGTGTTAATGCCTCCTTATAATTTTCCACTAGTCCAAATTTGTTACTTTTTTGGCCATTGTCATTAATCTGCCTCTGAGTCTCTATTTCATCATGCTCCATGTTATGTTTCGGGTTGCAATCATCACTGACTTTCTCCATAGTTTGCTTCTTTTTCTCTTTTTCAAGTTTTTTTTCATTCTAACAATAACAACAACAACAACAAACCTTTATCATCTTTATTATCCTGTTTACATGTAAGATTTTTAAGGGAGAAATTAAATAATTTAACAACATTCTGTAACTTCAAGGACACTGCAATTTCTATTTTAAAAAATATTTTTGGAATATATCATCAAAACACATTAATCGCCAAAGATTCAGCAAACAGAAAATATAAAAAAGAAAATAAATATTCCCAGCAACTCCACAATCTAGAGATGATCACTATTCAGTGTGTAATCACTAAGAAGTGCTTTTCTCTGCGTATCCCCACACACATACAGACACACACCATCTACAAGCATACATAAATGTAACTGTCTTTATCTGGATACATATTTATGTATTTGTTGTTTAAACAAAAAGAAGTAAAGATTTTATTTAAGAGTATAACTTTCTTTCCATTTCAACATATGAACTGCCTAGAATAGTGCCCCACAAAAACTGTGTGTTGGCTACTATTATTTTCATCAATTATATTATCATTTTAGATGGCTACAGGATAATTTATTTATAACTTACTTTAATAATTCTCTATCAATGGACAACAAATTTATTTCCAATTTTTCACTATTATAAGATAAACAATATTTGTATTTTTTAGATTGAATTCCTAACAATAGAACTGTTAGATAAGTGGATAAGCAAATTTAAAATGTGACATATATTCAAAAACTTCCTTCAGAAATATTAAATCAATTTATACCCCAGGCAAAGGGTTGGAGAGTGATTTTTCTCTACATCTTTCTCTGCATATTATTAATGACCTTTCACATCTCTGACAAACTAATAAATAACCATTTTTCCTTATTATTGCTTTAGATTGATTTAATTTAAAATTTTTTATAGTTACTAACGAAGATAAACTATGTGTATTAAATACTCTTATTGCCATTTGAATTTTTTTCTTGAAGGAACTGCCTGTGATAATCCCAGGCCTACTTTTCTGTTAGATCCTCTTTATTTTCCTAGTAATTTATAAGAGTTCTTTTGTTTGTCCTATGTATCACGAGGACTAGTCTCATAGTCACTTAGGACTACGTAGCCTATTTTCCGCTTCAGTTTGTTATGCTTGCTTTCACTGTTGCTTTGTAACTTTATAGAACAAAGCTTTTAAAATTGAATACTGTAAGGGCCATTTTTCACTTCATGATTTGTGGCTTGACTATCCTGTTCTGAAAGTTTTTCCTCCTCTAAGCAAATCTTATTTACTGTATTTTGCTGTGTAAAATGTGCTCCTGTGCATAATGTACACCCACGTTTTTAGCCCAAAATTTCAGAAAAATGTTCACTGAGAAAGTGGCCAGCTCTTAGATGGGAGAGCCACATCTGGGAAGATTAACACTCCCCTGGTAAACATGCAGATCACACTGTCCTGGGGCTGCCTGCTCTGTGTACCCCGCCCCATCCCTCTCTTCCAAACTCCCCTCTCTCCCTGCCATCTCCAGGCACAGCTGGCCATGTATGTTGCGGGCAGGGTAGGAGCTTCTGAGGCCACTCAGCCCAAGGGCAGCCAGGTGGGTCCTTGGGGCCCATGCAGGGCTTCAGGTCTCCTCCATGCTATCAGACCTTGGGCCTCAGCCCTCCCCACGACTGAGACCTGTCTCATAAGCCTGGCCACCACCTCTCCGTTGACTGTGGCACTCAGCAGAGGCTGCTATGGCCTGCTCCCATTGGATCCCAATCCTAACCTGGAACCCAGTGAGCCTGGCAGGTCTAGCAGGAACGGCATGGTAGCCCCATGAGGCTGGCTGGGCTCCCCACTCCTGAGCCATACTACCCATATATTAATAAACATCCTTATTTTTCCCTGGAAAATTAGGACTAAAAAGTGTGCATTATGCACAGCAAAATACAGTAGCTACAGTATGTACCAGTATCTTTAAGACTTTACTTATTAACACAGTTAAGTCTTGAACAGTTCTGGACCTTAATTGGGTATACAGTGTTCAATGAGTTTACGTTTTTCCAAATGGTTGTTCATATTCTTTTCTCTCAGATTTGAAATGTTACCTTTACCTTATACTAAATGCTCATGCATAATTAGGTTTATTACTATTTGTTCACTGATCTGTCTATTCTGTCTAATACCTTACAATACTTCAGGAATATCAGGTGCTTCTGTAAATGAAAACATATCTAAGGAAAAGTTTTGTGGAAAAAGGGAAATTTGCATATTGAAAAGGAGACTGTCAGTAATTTGTTTTCATTTCTTTACTGACTGTATTTTTAAAAGTATATAGTTTTAAAGTATTATAACTATGCACACCCCATGCCACCTTTTAACTTAGGAACTTTCTGTATGTGGTATACTCTGCTGTACACTGGTATTTTTCACTTCCTTATGTTGTGAAAATACAATGCTGAGAGAAGCACCGGGACTTGTGCTATAAACTGAACAGTCGTTTACAAAGTGAGCTTTATTGTATACTTCATAGTAAATTAATGTTTCAAAGTGAAAAGCAAAATTTTATTTCCTTCTTTTCTGTCAATATTTTTTAAAAAACATATAACACAGGAGCCTGTAGTCCCAGCTACTTAAGAGGCTGAGGCAAGAGAATCACTTAAGCCCAAGAGTTTGAGGTTGCTGTGAGCTGTGACACCATGGCACCCTACCAAGGGTGACAAAGTAAGACTCTGTCTCAAAAAAAAAAAAAAAAAACAAACTTAATATAATTTTTGATGCAATAGAGACCAAAACTGTCTTCTATTCTATTAAGATAGTTTTACTAAACTTAGAAAAGTGTATATTTAGGGTGAATATAATAGGGTTACTGAAAGACTGAATACAATTAGTCTTCTGATATCTAAGCAACTTAAGAGCAAATACATCATACTACCAATTAGTTTCCAAAATAAACCAATACCAAAACTATCCAATCATCTTCTTACCTACGGAGCTGCCTCCCTCCTCAGCAGCAGCTCTAAGGAAGAAATAATCATCCATTTTTCCAGATGAGCCACCTGTGTGGAAGGAGGCAGTGAAAGGGGAGGAGGAATGAAGAACACACCAACTTCCACGGCAGGCCCTAAGTAAATAGGGGAGGTTTAAGGAAGCACTGCCCTGGAGGAGCCATGGCCATGGAGGGCCGTAGAGCACAGCCCATGCAAATGCTGGACACCACGGAAAAATGAAAACAAATACACACACACATACACACACACACACTTAATCTCTTTATAATTAAAATCTATAAATTAATGTTGGTAAAATCTCTGATAATTTAAAATAAATAGTATTAAGATAAAGGAGAATTTTTTGCTATTTCCAACATTCTTTTTTGTTAATATTTTATTTAAACTCATACAAGCACCATGCTTACAAAATAAACTTGCAATCTGAACTAGCAGACACTGAAATTGCAGTTTAAGAAGTTGTGCCAGTTGTTGGTTTTGATAAATGATGACAGAGAACTGTTAAAATCCATAAGGTTTCAAGTGTCCTGAATGAGACTATGTTAGACCATCTAAATCAGTGCGAACTGCCCAGGCATGTTCAAGTAATTATATGTATATGAATTATTATTACAAAAAGTAAGCAAATACAGTTTCTATCATAAGCTTAATGTATTTATTTTAAACATTACAGGAATATGATTATCATAAATATCAAATAGCAATAAGACAAATTTCTCTAAGAATATTCAATTTGGGACCTTTGGTTTTAAGTGGTATAGAAGATTACTTATTATATTCTTCCAGAAATAATAAATAAGACTTGTCTCGAAGTGTTTGAATTATGCCTCATATAAGTTACAAAAGCTCAAACTTAATAGATTCAAGTATGATGAGTCTAATGAACACATAGGGAAAATAACCATACTAAGAATACTTAAACTGAATTACTAGTCTACTTTTCACCAAATATCAGCATTTATACTTTTGTGAAAATATATATTCATCATTAGCCCACATATGGATTAATGACATTGCTTGGATTTTAAAAACAGTCCAAACATTTTTTAACAATGCCTTACTTAATATCTATATGAATGGGATCAAACATTCCTAAGTATCCTGAGAAAACAGAAAACTGTCTATAAGCCCAGCCAACAGCAAGATCCCATCTCTACGAAAAATTAAAAAAAAAAAAAATTAGCCAGGCATATGCCTATAGTCAGAGCTACTGGGAGGCTGAGGCAGGAGAATCACTTAAGCTCAGGAGTTTGAGGTTACTATGAACTATGACGACACCACTGCACTTTTGCTTGGGTGACAGAGTTACATTCTGTCCCAAAAGAGAGAGAGAAAAGACAAAAAGGAGGAAGGGAGAGAGGGAAGAAAGGAAGAGAAAGAAGGTAGGGAGGGAGAAGGATAAGGAAAAGGAAAAAGAAAAAAGTATTGTTTATGCATTCCTAATGCATTGAGTATCTAAACATCGTGGCAAAAGGACAGTAAGAGCACTACAGAGACAATGTAACCAATATAAATACATTATTCCACATGGCAAAAATGCCCCCAAATAATATATTTATATTATGTATATAAATATATATATAAACACAGTAACTAAAATAATTGCCACATTCAACATTTATTTTCATTGTCATTTAATTGTCAGAATAAAATGACAATAAAAATAGTCTTATTTCCCTTTTGACACTACATAAAAAGGTAAATTTAAGGGGGAAAAAAAAGCAGTAAACCTTTCATCAATCTCTCACCCCTTATTTCTTTTAGAAATAATCTCTGGACAACAACTTCAATTTACCTGCCCTCTTTTCCCAACTCCCTTCTTTCCCAAATTCCAACTTTATAACTTAAGATATAAATATTAAATGTTACCATTCATACCTCAATGATTACAGATGCTATTGGCCGAAAAGGATTCATTGGTTCTGGGTCCAACTCAGCCAGATCACCAGTTCCATCGAGTTCAGCCTCCTCTCCTTCTTTTTGTTTTCTATTGTTGGGAGAAAAAAAATGAAATTCCTTTTGACAAAGTGTTGAGCCATGTTTTTAAAAATGTGCAATAGGTTTAAGGCTATTAAACTAAGTAAACATCTAGACATGGCATTGAATTACTGAGGGTATTTCAGAAATCCTCATGTAGCACTAGGCCTCTACCTCCATATAAGGATTAATCATTTGTATTTTAAAAGAAAGAAGTCCTGACAAAAGTGACATTTTCTATGGTTGACTTCTTAATGTCAGTGGTACAAATGAATTATTTTTCATGTGTCAAGAGTGTATATTAATTTATTAATTACCTTCCAAAAAATCGATGCTGTCTATATACTAGTGTTAGCAAATAAGTCCTCTTGTTAACACTCTTCTTAAGGGTACGTCTTAAAATAAAACCAGGGGCTCGGCGCCTGTGGCTCAAGTGGCTAAGGCGCCAGCCACATACACTTAAGGTGGCGGGTTCGAATCCCCAGCCCAGGCCCGCCAAACAACAATGATGGCTGCAACCAAAAAATGGCCAGGCATTGTGGCGGGTGCCTGTGGTCCCAGCTACTTGGGAGGCTGAGGCAGGAGACTCGCCTGAGCCCAGGAGTTGGAGTTTGCTGTGAGCTGAGATGCCACGGCACTCTACCCAGGGGGAAAGCTTGAGGCTCTTTCTCAAAAAAATAAATAAATAAATAAATAAAACTAGGAAAACATTCTTTGAACCTATGCTTTTACTTCTGCGCAAACATGTTTCTTACTTATTATACAGAAATAAAAGAACAGGACTGTAGGGAACGCCAAGAGCCAGATGATATCTGAACAAGATGATCTGCAGCTGAGGGGTGGACCTCGGGCCATTCGTCAGTAGGTGTTCCTTGTGAAAAAAGAGCCCGAGCCTTCAGCATGTAGTCACTGTTAATTACTCCCCTCACCTGTATTGTTCTGTCTCAATGAAAGGCTAGTGCAGAGGTTACTCAGGGCTACCCTGCAAAGAACGGCTAGCCCGCCTCCCTCAAGCTTGCACTTCTAATCCTCGTCATGCCAGGCTCCTTCCTGAGATGATCGACACCAGGGCCATAGGGACCCGATGGGTCATGACACAAGACATCTATAAAATGATTCTCTAGAAGTATATGACAAAGCAATTATAAAAAATTATATATTTTATTAAGTTGTATATAATATTTGAAAAATTAGATAACAACTATTGCTTTGCATAATACTGTAAGGGGCTATAAAGATAACTTTGTCATAAACATTCAGATTAAATAATTCCATATTATTAATAGTTACCATTAAAACAGTTACTATCTCTAAGATTTATGGTTAATGTTGTCGTATGCATGAAGAGTTATTAAGTTGCTAAAACAAGCAGCCAAAGAAAGAAATGAGTACTGTGGATCTTCAACTTCACTATAAGTATAAGCAATATGGTTGTTCATTGACATGACATCAATTAACTGTGTTCTGGATAGAAATATATATCCTTTTATTCTGCGCCCAAGAAGCCAGCATTTTGGGAGTTGCAACTTACTACCTCTATGACTTTGGACCTGGATCGTTGAGCCTCAGCTTTCCCTACCTCATTAAGACTGTTTCAAGGATCGGATAAAATACTGTATGTGAGAATACTCCATAAATGAACCGGCTCAAAGGACAGTCACTGTTATTGATGTTGTTCATTTATTAGTAAGCAGTTTCAGGTATAAAGTATTAATAACCTGCTTTCACAAAGCATGTTATAATATTGTGCAAAAACACTGGAAATGATTATCTAAACCAATTGTATCAGATTTAGCAAAGTAAAAAGGTTGTTTCTAATTACTCTTCTCTGAATACCAATTTACTTTTTATTACAGAATATCAGCTCAACAGGAGAGGTCTAAAATCACAAATGGCTAAGGAGAAAAGGAGAATGAGTATTAGAAAAGCCTACCATACACGATCTAGAATATCACTGTGGAAAAACACAAAAACTTTTTTAAAATTAACTAACATGAAATTTCTTGTATCCAACTCATTTTTTGTTGTTGCCTCTTTTTTTCTAGTGTATAAAAAGCAAAGGAGTTTTCAGAAAAGCATGGCTATATATTTAATTTTTATAAATATATAAAAGGTATACTTACATGAATGATCAGTTACAGTAAGCTTTAGCATTATAAATCGTAAAAATATACACTAGATTGAAAACCATAGACTCTCCAAAACCTCCTATCAGCAGATACCAAAACTATTTACCCCATTCTTTCTTTGATAGAGAGACCTATTTGAAAGACATTCCTATTATTGAGCACCAAGGGGTAAAGAGTTATTTCTATAAATATAGTTCTTTCCTGTAAATCCTACTTCTGAAAAATACCAGTTCTCAGAGAATTTCTCCCACAGTATAAGGAAGCACCTCACAAAGGGATCACCAAGGGTAGTGGGTTCTTGCCTGCTGGGTGGCACTCTGTGAAGTCACATGGAAGGCCAATATTAGGCAGATGACAGGCAACTTGGGATCAGATTTTGCTTGAGTTGAATGACTCTCTAACCTTCCGTCTTTGCTGAGATTAAAGAGGTTCCTCGTGCTCAACACTATTGATGTATTGAGCCTGACAATTCTTTGCTGTGAGAGACTGTCCGGTGCACTATGGATGTTTAACAACAGCCCTGTCCTCTGCTCAACAGATGCCAGTGGCACTCTACCCCTCCCCACTAGATGTCTCCAGACATTGCCAAATGTTCTCTGAGGCAAAATCACTCTGTACATTGAGAACCACTGTACTAATGGCACCCATAGGAAATAAGACATAAATATTTAAAACTCTTAGAAATAATGTACGTAAGAGTACATTTAACTACTGTAATGCCAGCAGAAAAATTAGAAGTCAATTAAAATTGCATACGAGACAGTTCTATAGCAATAGAAAATGTACTGAATGTCTTTCTTCATACAGAAAGAGGAAATGGAATAGACAAAACTAGCAAATCATTCATAAAACTGTCTTGTTTCTGGCTCTTTAAATGCACTGTGGGGAAAGTTACCTCTACCTACCTTTCTTCTTGCAGTTTTCGCACTCGTTCAGCCCTTTCTCGTTTCTCTTGTTCCTCAAGAGCACGCTGTTCTATTGTATCTTTCTGGATGCGCTCATTTAAAGCATCAAAGTCTCTTGCAATAATATGTAATAACCAATAAAGACCCTTCTTAATGGACTTGTCAATTTTCTTTCCATATCCCAAGATTGCTGAACAAGGTTCCTAAAATATAAATTTATTTAATTCAAAGACTAATATTTCTCCAGACAAATCTATGCATAAACTATTCAATATAATTACTAACAAATCAAAATTAAGCCATTTAAATTAATGCTTATTTAACTTACAAAGGATACCTTTGCAATGATCACTAACATCAGTACATTGGAATCAACATACTTTTCATATAGTATCCGTAAGCTACTAGAGACATTTTTTCATAAGAAGCTGACAATGCCAGTTATAATTTTAAACACATTTATTGGAAAACAAAATTGACTGCCAAGAAAAATATCCCAGAAGTTTTAATTCTTTACGCTAAAATTTGCAGCAGTAAGCATTCGTAAGGTTGACAGCATAATGATCATTTTATGGAACTAGACTAAATGATTAAATCCCCTATCCATCTTCCTTCAGGCTGTGTGACAACTCTCCTGATAGGATTTTCACAACTCATTATAAATCTCTCAAATGTTTAAATTTTATATTTGTACTTTTCCATTTTACAAAGTTCATATCATGATGTGTTGATATAGCTGCAGATCCTATTAGGCAATATCTTAATCAAAAAAAAAATGTGAAAATCTTTTGAAACTATGGAAGGTTAGTTTATGGAAGTCAGTAACGATCAAATAGAAAATAAGCATTATGGTACTAAGTCATGGCAACAGGACATGATAGTGCAATTTCCTCCGGAGGAAAAAACTCTTGTAATAATTGCTTTCTGGTACTACCTTTCTAAAAATGAAGTTATACTGAACCTATTTCAAAGTGCAGAGAAAAAACTTACTATTTGGCATAGGCACTTGTGCTCATTGACCAATTTTTCAAGAGACAGACATTCAATCACATCAGCTTCTCCTAAAGCCCCTTCCTTGTCTTGTTTATTTGCCAACCTAGAAAGACAAATAAGGTAGTTTTATAGCAAATATATAATCTGATGGCAACTCAAAGAAATTTTGACCATATTCTTCTATTCCCATGTTTTAAATCTACAGATTACACAACACACTGGTTTTAAAAATTATTATACTATCAATTTTATCATTTTCCTTTATTATTATTTTAAAAAGTTTGTAAGAACTGGTCTATAAAAGGGAATCGGATAAAGAGAAGTGTCAAGAAAACAAGTAATAGATCATAGGTCAACCAAAAAGCTACGAAACAGAAAAAGCAAACTGTTTTCCAGAACTCACGGCCATAAATTATGTCCCTGTCTTCTTAACATACAAACTTGTATCATTTTACATGCCCAAATATTTATTCTGAGCTTGCAGTATCTGAGCTCATCTACATTTCTAATATGTGACTATGTCCATGTAGATGTGCAACTTACTGAAGACAGTAGCCACTTCTGATTTATTTTGAAATAACACTTAGCATAAAAAAAAAAAATTATACTCAATTAAGGACAAACTGAAGACCAAATACAGAAAAGCCAAAACAAAGACTAAGGAAAAACAGGAATTAGGCCGGGCACAGTGAATCATGCCTGTAATTCTCATACTCTGGGAAGCTGAGGCTAGTAGATTGCTTGAGCTCATGAGTTTGAGACCTGCCTGAACAAAAGCAAGAACTCGTCTCTACTAAAAATGAAAAACTGAGCCAAGAGGATTGCTTGAGCCCAAGAGTTTGTTGCTGTGGGCTATGAAACCACAATACTCTACTAAGGGCGACAAAGTGAGACACCATCTCAAAAAGAAAAACAGGAATTATCAATTTGCATATCATACGACATAGGTCAAAAAGTTTAGGAAAATACTGTCTTGATCAGGGTTTGATAGACTCTTAGGCAAAAATAGATAATTTTAAATACACAGAATAATCTAATTAGCCCCATCTATCTCTTATCTTTAAAAATTATCAACAATGTGTGATTCTTGCTCATTTACGTACCTGCTACTTTTTCTGAGTCATATTACTTCACCTAGATATTAAAAGCATTACCATAATACCACTAGTACACCTAACAAAATTAACAACGAGTCTTCAATATTACTCAATTCACTTAATATTCCCCAATATCATTTTGCAAATGCTATGTTCAACTTCAGATCCAAACCAGATATACACTGCATATAATTTATCACTTATTTCTTTCTGAATCTGTGTTTGAGTACCTACCATTCTCCACCCCCAACATCGCAACCCCTTTTCCTTCCATGATATTTCCTTGTGAAATAAAATATGTCATTTTTCTTTAGAATTTGGACAGTATCTTCTTCATGAACTCATTCAACACACATACCCTATATTTCCTATATCTGATAGATGTGGAGGCTGGATGAATTTCACACTGAAATCTTGTGACAAAACATATTTCATATGTGGTGCTGGTACCTAGAAGTAATACAAAATCACTTTTATATAATACCCTATTTTAATGATATTAAAATTGACTAGTGAAGTTAGTTGGAGTCAGCGTGATCCCTCCAAAATAAAGTTCCTCATTAATCTTTCCCCTAATGATTCTGAGCAACCATCAATGACCTTCACTTAACTCCATTATTATATAAGAGTTTATGAAAGAATGACTCTTCTGGTTCTGTATTTCTTCTGCATTTACTAGCAAAATTTTTGTGCAAAAATATACTTTTATCAACTACTTGATGACTCTTAACAATTCATAGAGAAAAGTCAAGGTAAATGTTTCATCCTTTACCTTTATTTACTAATTTTCCTCATAATTGTGTCCTAGAAACCTCCAAAAGTGATCAAGTTGCTTTGTTGTTTTGATTTGCCTTATTTTCGGGATCATCATTATGAACTCAGGGGTTTAAAAAATAAGGTGTGTTTTCAATTTACTGTAGTTATTGTTCTATTTGAGGCTCAAGGAGTAGTGGGAGTCCCCTTCAGATCCACATCTGCATTCTTTTGGTACAATTCCATAAATCTTTGATAGCTTCTTTGCTTTCTACTATGAAAAAAGGTTCCAGATCTAGAAGTATCCGCTTTCTTAAGGAGACCTGATCTTTTCAGAGGGAAATGGTATGTCAAGGACCACAATCTGGGCACTATGGATATACATTGCTATTGACTTGTTCAGTGTACAAAGCTAGGAAATAGTCTTTTTAGAAAGAAAAAACACTAAATTATGGGTCTATATTGATTTTTTCATTTCTAATCAAGTATTACCAAGTTTTGACTTAGCTTCCTTCTTCCTTTCTTTCTTTCATTTTTTGAGACAGGGCTATAGTGTAGTGGTGTCCTCATAGCTCATTGCAACCTCAAACTCCTGAGCTGAAGCAATCCTCCTGCCTCAGCCTCCTGTGTAACTTGGAATACAAGTGCAGGCCACCAGGCCTAGCTAACTTTTCTATAGGGTCTGCTACTGTTCAGGCTGGTCTTAAACTCCTGAGCTCAAGCATTCTAAAAGTGCTAGGATTATAAGACTGAGCCCTGTCCCCTGCCTAAGATCTTGTTTGTATCTCTTTTTACTTATCCTGAAAATAATAGTTCCTAATGACATTGACTACTTGCTTCGTCCAACTAGGTACAGAAGTTTCAACATAATCTCAACATTATTCTTAAATATAAGACTACTAAATGCAATTTAAGATCTCTTTGTGGTTTTCAGTCCTAAGCTATATTCTACTTAGAGATGCATGAAGGAAACACTGAATTTTTTACTTAAAATAACACTTTTCCATACATTTATGCCACCACCAAGAAATATAGCTAGGTTCATTTATTGTGCTTCTGCTTTTGGAACAGAGGTTTTTGAAGATTAAATTTCTAAGATATATACATGGTTCCAAACTCAAAACAATAAAAAAAAGTTACAATAAGAAAGAACTATTTGAAATCTCTGACCCTTTGCCTGTCTCTATTCCTTCCCTTCTCCTATAGGCAACCATTTTCATTAGTATTTAGGTCGTCCTCCCATTATTTCTTTTAGAAAATATAAACAAGTATATGGGAGAAATCGTCCTTTAAAGACCACAATTTGGGTATTAAGGATATTCACTGCTATTGACTGGTTCATGTATGTCTGTAGGTATATACATATAATATTTATATCCACCCTCCCCTTCTTCCTCAAAAGCTAGCATACTGGCTTGGCGCCTGTGGCTCAAGCAGCTAAGGTGCCAGCCACATACACCTGAGCAGGTTCAAATCCAGCCCAGGGCCTGCCAAACAACAATGACGGCTGCAACCAAAAAATAGCCAGGCATTATGGAGGGCACCTGTGGTCCTCCCTACTTGGGAGGTGGAGGCAGGAGACAGGCTTGAGCCCAGGAGTTGGATGTTGCTGTGAGCTGTGATGCCATAGCACTCTACCAAGGGTGAACAGCCTGAGGCTCTGTCTCAAAAAATAAAATACATACATACATACAAGCTGGCATACTATATACACTCTTCTTCACTATCTCTTTTTTTAAAAATGAAGAGTAAATCCTGAAACTGCCCTGAAGCAGTATAAAGAAATCATTATTTTCAATAGTTGCAGAATGCTCCACAGTATGATATTCTATTATTTACTCGGCCGGTTCACACCAAAGGACTTTTGTGCTTCCAGTCTTTTGTTTTTATAAGGAGTACTGTGAGAAATACATGTGTGAAGGAGGCATTTGTTTTATCATGAGAACAGATTCCAGGAAGTGGGACTATTAAATCAAAGAATAAATATAAATGTTATAGATATTATAGCAAAGTCTTTTCTCTTGCCCTCAAATAATAACTCACATGGAAAAGAAGGAAGTGATCAGGAATTTGACAGTATGAAAGGTTTTCATTTCTAATTTTTCCTATAAATATTTCCCTTTGGTTAAAAAATAATTGTCAGTTGTTAAATTAACATAATAAATAGATAATTTAACAGGTTGCCTTAAAACTTAGTTCTATATAGAAAACTATGGAAGAAACTTATTTTAAAATAAAGATAGCAAGAAAAGTAGGGTGGAAAATTTAAAGACAAGAGCTCTTTTCTGATTGTTCTACTTATGAAATTCCGTAATTTTATGAGCTAAGCTCTTATGAGATTTCCTAAAATAGGACAAAGTTCAATCATTTTAAAGTAAATGGAACAAAAGCTTTTATACCAAGCTTCTTTCCATTCTGGTTTATTCCTATTTAATTCTGTGCTTTTAGCAAGCTTTATTCCTATAGAAAAGAAAGTAATCTTTGTTTAAATATAAACTCATTTCTTCAAGTAATGTATTTTACACTTAATGTAGGACTGGATTTGCAGAGCCTGTGCAAATATTCTACGTAGGCAGTTTTAACAATGACTTCCTGCTACCAGCCAGCTCCAATGAAAATGATCTTCCTTTAATCTAAAGAACAGGCATATAACTGGCAGAACCGGATTCTCCAGGTGTCAAGTAAGCAATCTGTTCTCATTTGCTATTAACAGCAAAAGCACAACTTTATCTCTTAACTTATTTGACTTCATTATTTGGCTTTCAATTAACAATGTGAAAACCATACAGAAATTAGCTTATGACTTATAAGATATTTAAGTAATTTAATGAAAACATTACATGAGATGATATTCAGATTTTCTTGCAAGACAGGACTCCAACACCACAGATGAAAAAGCAACAGAAGGAACAAGACAAAAAGGTAAATAAACCACTCTTTTTTATACTTTTTAATGTGAAATAACCATAGACTGAAATCTGCTCACATTGTGGCATTTAAATATAGCTCAACAAACAATGAAAGTTACTTGCTTTGCTCAGATTTGGACAGGGCAGCTGATCTGTTCTTATACTACTGATATACTAACTGGGATTTGGGTGTAAAATTCTTGAAAATAGACACTATCACAAAAACCAACTTTAAAGAAAATAAATTTTTTCCAAGTTCTTTCAAAAAAAAGTAACTTCTCATTTTGTAAACCCTAGAAAGTCAGATCTTCTAAAAATAAACTTAAGATCCTCTTTTTTATAGACAAAACTATAAATTAACCATCCTGTGCTTACTGTAGATAACACTTTTACATTTAACTCTGAAAAGAAGCTTACAACCAAATTTGGCACATATGCAACCTTTAAAGTTCAAATAATTTTTTATATGATCTTAACTAATTGCTTTATTGTTATTTCTTATAATCTTTTAAAATTAATTTGAGGAAATTAGAAAATAACCTTGTTATAAAAGGATTAAAATAACTCAGTCATCTTTTTAATGTTTCCACTAGTATATTAAAATATCAAAGTGCTCAATGATCACTTTAATGTTTCAGCTAGTATTTTTAAAATATTTAAATAATATGATTTAGCATAAACATTACGTGGATGTGATAGTTTGAAAATTTTAAGGCAACATTATATGGGGCAAATACTTCAAAGACCATGTTGGAATTTAACAAATAATCCATCTCAAATCAAACAATGACTCAGAAGTGTTTTGAGGGGTATACTTGAGAATTGGCCATATCAACACCTAGAACACATTATTTTACAGCTATGTAGTTTTAAATTTAATATACAGATCATTTTATGCATGTACAGTTTATTTGACTAAATAAAAATTCAAAAATTACACATCTTATATTTATCCAAAATGATGTTAATATTGTTAAATTAAACAAGTTAATTTAGTATCTTCTTTACATTAAAAGTAGAAAGCATTGAGATTACATTTAAAAACATTAGAGAATTCAAAAGCAGAAAATATATGCAATCTGTAATAATTTTTAGTGTGTTTTTAGAAACCACTATTTTGCCCTCATTTATGAAGCCAAAAAGGTTCATTTTACATTAAGATGCTCTTTTTTTGACTAAATTAGGGAAATGTATAAGTTGGCTTCACATATTAAAAAAAAAAAGAATATTACATTTTGGGTAAAACCTGGTTTCATTTCTTGAAATATTTCATTTAATCAATATAGTAAGTATAGAAAAATAGCTTATTTGAAAACATCTGTACGTAAACTAGGTAATTTTTATTCAAGTTCCTGTTTCTAGGAATTTTCAGTCTGTAAAAGAATATTTTATTTGAGTCACCCAAGTTTACTTTTCTATTTCCCAGAATAAATGTCAAAGTTGATTATAATATGTACAAATTAATGTTCTAACTTTCTTTTTTTCAAGTATCATATTTAAGCTCAAAGACACTGTTAATTATTGCTAGTGAAATTTGAAACTATATAGCAATACTGTAAGCTAAACATGATGAAAGATAATTCTTACTTGTATAAACTCTTCGAACATTAAGAAAACAAATTTAAGGTTAAAAAAATTACATGAAATAGTGATCTTATCAACTTCACCTAGCCTAAGCAATTTAATGATTTTACAACTACACACTTCACATTTTATGCCTACGTGAACTCTGTTTCTTCCAACTTTTAAATTCTAATATGCTAAGATGTCTCTCTTTATCTAATATTCTAATTTCTGATTATATAAGATCAAGAAGTTAAACTGGAAAGTTACATATACAGCTACGAGTATACAACTACTAGAAAATACAATTTACATACAGCATGTATCCGAGTAGCTACATTTAAGCCAATATCTGCACAGATGAACAAGGAGTTGGGGGAATATTGTGAATCATGTTAACTCTGCAAAGATAATCAACTGTGTATGATGGGCAGAAATAGAAATTGCTCACTATTGTGCTAAATATACATAAATGTATAAGATACTTTTAAGTTTAAAAAATTAAACTACATCATTCAAATTTAAAGTAAGAAAGGGAAATTTTCAGGTGCCAAAAAGGAAGAGGGAACAAACTTATAGCTAATGTAACAAGAAATAATTAAAGCTAACTCCACTATGCTACTAGAAGCAATATTTTACCTTCGAAGCTAAGGTTTACAATTTGTGCATTATAAGGAACTAAAACCGAGTTTCTTAGATGAAGTAGTGAGCCTAGGAAGAACAGAATGTAATCTGTATACAAAGTCGGGAGTATCTCTGTTGACTTGCTCAGAATTACAGCAGGAAGTGAGGTATCTATTCAGGCTATAAAAATCACTGGAGAAAAACGAGGCCTATATTTACACTGCCTGGGCTACAGAAGGCAAACTCCATGGGACCTGATTAGTAACCACCACAAAAATAGCCCTATGATATATCCATAATTTATCAGCACACTCAGAGAATTCCTGTATAATTCCCTACTGCAGATAAACTACTGATAAAGTTCACCAACTATGCCTGCCCACCTCCAAGAGAGTGGCCACCAGTGAGAAGCTATAGCAAACAAAGGCATTTAATTCCTGGGAAACTAGAAATAATCTAATAATGTAAAGTGTCTTTAATATCAATAGACTCAAAATGTTCAAAGCAAATGAAGATACAGTATCTTTAAACCAAGGTGAACACGGTATAAATATAAACTTTATAGTTGATTTAAAACATCATTTATATCATATGAATGCCATGACACTGAAAGGGAAACCTATTACATTTCCATGCTTTTCATTTAATATCAAAAACATACAGAATTTTTTTTTTTTTAGAGACAGAGTCTTACTTTGTCACCCTCAGTAGAATGCTGTGGCATCACAGCTCACAGCAACCTCCAGCTCTTGGTCTTAGGCAATTCTCTTGCCTCAGCCTCCTAAATACCTGGGACCACAGATGCCTGCCACAACACCCAGCTATTTTTTGTTGCAATTTGGCCAGGGCCAGGTTTGAACCCGCCATCCTTGGTATACGGGGCTAGCACCCTAGTCACTGAGCCACAAGTGCCGCCCCAACATATAGAATTTTTTCAAGTGGAATATTTACTTGCTTTTGCTAAAATTAGTGAAAATACATGTTAATATATTTTAAAGAGTTTCTTAAAGTATCTTTTATTCAAATATAAAAGTGTGGTACTCCTTCAGGGAAATATCTTCCAAGGACAAAAATGAAAAGACAAACCTTATAGGTGTCAGAGTCAAATATCTTGGCTTCCAAAGTAAGTGCAGTAAAATTTACCTCCCCAAAGGTACTTTAAGATACACTGTATTTAAGTATCAATTTTAAATATTCTATTTCTTTTTTCTTTTCTTTTTTTTTTTTTTTGGCCAGGGCTGGGTTTGAACCCACCACCTCTGGCATATAGGGCCAGTGCCCTACCTTTTTGAGCCACAGGAGCCACCCAAAATATTCTATTTCTTAAAAAATAATTTTAATGGCATCTTAAATTTTTAAAACATCTATGATGTTTCAGTAAAAGACTTTCAGTGGCACTGATAATTTGTTTCTAATTTTTAAAAAGAAAGATCTATCCAGTCATAAAAATGTTTGAGGGAGTTGTTTTAGATTTATTCCAAACTATGCATCCAAAGAAAAGGTTCAAGACATTGTAGTTTTGAGAAATGTGAAATTCAAGGATTGTTAAAAGTGCCTTGGCCATTATATAGATATGACTTGGTTCTCAAGAGTTCAAAACCAAAATCTGTTTTGTTTCATAGTGGGTTCTTCTCTCTCTCTTCCTCTGCTAAACTTTTAACAGTTACTCTTTCTCTTTCCTCCTAATATCAGAAGCAAAAGTAGGTTAAAAAAAAAAGTACATCTTGTTTAAATATTGTAGCTATAAGAATTCATAGAGACAAACTAGTGTAAGAGTAGGAAACAGAACTCAATGTACGTAAATAGGAATAAAGGGTAACTAACTTCCTATCTATCCTATTCCAGATTATGACTCTGACCTGAAGCAGAAGAAAATATAAGAATCCCAATCTCTACATGATGCCAATGGTAGGATTTAAAATTTTTTAGAAACTTTCTGTGATATATTTCTATGGCATCCAAACTAATTCTTTTTCTTCTATGTTTGTAAAGTGATCGATTTGGTCTGATTATATAAAGATGCTAATAAAGTTGTTACAAACAAGAGAATAATATCTGATATGATGTATTATCTCCTGCTAAATTCTTTTCCCTTAAATAAGCATAGTATTTATATTGCTAACATAAATGACATTTGTTATAGACCAACTTCATTTGTAGTATATTTCGCTGGGATGATCTATTTCTGGAGTAGGGGAAGAGAAAAGATTTAGAATCAGGTAGATAGAGATCTAAATGCAGACTCTACCGTTTTTTTTTTAGTTGTGTGGCTTCTGGCAAGTCACTTTGAAGTTGGCTTTCTTAGACTGGAATGTTCCTTTAATGTTTCTTAGCATATGAAAGGTAAAGAAAATTGAGAAGATACAGTTCCTAAAGAAAGTATACCAAAGCCCCAAACCCCTAAGTACCTAAACACATAAGTTTCAAAGACTCAGTACATGTTTAGAAAATAAATACCAAAGAATCCCCTCAGGTCACATTATTGTGAAATTTCAGAATACCAAGAATAAAGAAAAAAGGGCAAGAACTTCATGAAAGGAAATATAAAACCAGGTCTTATGCAAAATATCAGGAATCAGATGGCAGATTCCTCAAGGGCAACAAAGCTAGAAGACAAAATAGCAGAACTTCCAAAATTTTAATTTCCAAGTGAGAATTAAATCCACAGGAAATATATTATTCATGTGTAGGGACAGACCAACAACATTCTCAGTAATGCAGTTATTATCACATCTGCATTTTGAAAGGAAAGCTATGGTATACCTCCAAGTCAGAGGATAAACCAACAAAGATGAGGAGGGGAATAAAATCAGAATATAAAAGAAAGGAGGGGAAAAAAATCCAACACAACCAGGTCACAACAGAGTTCAAGAAATGAAACCTCAAAAGATGAAACAATAAATGCAATCAAATAAAAATAGTATTTTCTACATTTAAGCATGTCAAGAAGATATTTTCAGTTTTAGAATGAATTAGTGATGTGTATGTATAAAATTAAGCAACAAGAGAAATGTAAAAGTTACATGTTTCTTGATCTGGGTGGTAGTTATATGAATGTATTCACTTTGTAAAAATCAACACACTATATACATTTATGTTCTAGGCACTTTATGTATATAAATATATTAATAAAATGTTTTCTTTAAAATGCTCATTTTCCATTTCCACCAACTGAAAAAACTGAGAAACAATAAAAAAAATTATTCGAAAAAGGAAATATAACCAGAGTACCTTATGTGACTCAGGTATAAATAATATTTTGGTAATCGTAATAATGTAAACCTGATTATCAACCACAAACTATGAAACAACTATATTGGGAGGGGTAAGTTGAAGGAAGGAGAAAGTTAAATCCACATATTTCAGAGCAGAAATTTAATATATTATCTACAACTGAAAACAGAAACAACCATGCAAACCTATTACTTAGAAATGGGTAGTTTAAACCAACATACAGTTAAGGGACTAAAAATGAGTATTTTGTATTTTTGGAAATACAAAAATATGGTGTGGTAGAGAGGCAGGGGTAAGATATTATTATATATCTTTATAAATCTTGAAGTGATTTGACCTCTTACCCTGTGTAAAAGTATTATTAAATCACATTTTTAAAAAGTGAATAAAAAGTCTATGGCTATATTAAATGCAACGTGACATACTCAACACTTCCGGGAGTAATTTATTTTCAGCATCAATATGGTATTACCAGAAAGAGAATATAGATAAGGAAGTGTTAAATAACACTAAAGTAAAAAGGAGCAGTTGGAAGCTATTCAAGATTAATCATTAAGCCAACTGACTTTCACATCAGATTTCCGCTACACTGGAAAACAGAATAGTCTTTCTCAGAGGCATGTAATAAATTGTGGTGGTAATTCTGCTTTCACAAAGTTGCCACATGAGAAAAAGTTTCCACAATTACTTCCCAATGATTTTACGTATCTTTAAATATCTGTATCAGCATAATCATCAAATATCTGATAAAATACTAATACAAAAGAGTATGTAGATAATACCAGCTTTATGTAATATATATATTCTAGTAAATTTATATTCTATACCTTATAATAGAAAAAACATTGATGTATATAGAAATCAGAAAGCTTGCCTTATTATACCAGTGCTATAAACATGTGCACCTTGATTCTGTGCAAGACAGTTTACTTTTTTGATCCTAAATTTCCCCATAAGAAAAATTAGAAAATTCATTAATTAACTTTTAAGGACTCCTTCTGGAATCAAATTAGAATTTTCAATAGGTATGAAAGAGGCCAGGTTCATCTCTGCCTTGGTAAACAGAGAACTATACTGCTTAGGTTGATGAGTTGTTGCAAAAAAAAAAAAAAAGAAAGAAAAGGTGGCATGCCCCACTTCAGGGCTATAGTATTTTAATGTCTAAGAGAGACTCTCTAGCACTTCTTTCTCTCTGCCATGGTGACTACCACATTCAGAAAGGCAGAGCTCAAATTTCTAAGTGGCCAAGACAAAGATCAGAGGCCCCTGCAAACCCATCATGAACATAAAATGTGAGCAAGCAATATATCTTTGTAGTTTTAAACCAATAAAATCTGGGATTTGTTTATTACTGTAGCATGATCAATAGTATTTCGACTGATAAAACAGAAATGGGTAGAAACTTTTATAAACCAAATATTTAAATCTCACAGGAAATTCCAAGATAAATTACCTTAGAAAGTTAAAAATTCTTAACTTTATCTTTTATTAGTTTGAGTTTTTACTTTTATTGGTTTGAGTTTTTACATAGTATATTAGGTTAATTACAATGAAATGTAATTATAAATAATTACATATAACTTACAAATTAACTTGTGTATAATTTACAAAGAGAAAATACAAAAAAACAAGAATATCAAACTTATCACTCATTTAAATTTGTTGCTCTAGTAACAAAGTATTTCCCAATTAAAATTGCTTTGTTTTCATTTTATTGTTTTATTTTTATTTTTATTTTTCAGAGACAGGATCTGTCACCCAGGCTGGAGTGCTATGGAGCAATCATAGCACTGCAGCCTGAACTTCTGGGCTGAAGCAATTCTCCTGCCTCAGCCTTCCAAGTAGCTGTCACTACAGGTGTATGTCACCATGCCCAGCTGATTTTCTGAACTTTTTTGTAGAAACAGGTTTTATTCTGTTGCCTGGGCCTGGTCTTGAACTCCTAGGCTCAAGTGATCCTCCCATCTAGGCTGAGCCTCCCAATGTGCTGGGATTATAGATGTGAGCTACCGTGCCTGGACTTGTTTCCATTTTAATAAAGGATAAAAATAATAGGATGCTCATATATTATTACACATATTCCCTCCATTTTGCTTATTTTATATTTGTATGGAAAAAGGCTAAAAAATACACTGCTAAAAGATCTGCCTTAATGGCAAATAACTAGTGTTTTACATTGATCTGTAACTTTCCCAACACCCAAAGTTGGCAGTCCTATCTATATTATCTTCTGACATGCCTCCTTGACTGATATTCCTTTCACAAATTTTCCCAGTTTAATATCATTCATATGGGTGCAGTGCCTGTAATCCTAGCAGTCAGGGAGGCTGAGGCAGGAGGATTGCTTGAGATCTGGTGTTCAATACCAGCCTGTGCAACAGTGAGACCCCACCTCTACTAAAAACAGAAAAATTGCCCCAGTGTTGTGATGGGTGCCTGTAGTCACAGCTACTTGGAAGGCTGAGGCAGGAGGATCACTTAAACCCAGGAGTTTGAGGTTGCTATAAGCTAGGCTGACACCATGACACTCCAGCCTGGGCAACAGAGTGATATCCCATCTAAAAGTAAAAAATCATTCATAGCTTATTATTCTTTTCCTCTCAGATCTCAGAAAACCATTAGCACTGGTGAGTGCTAGTCTGAAGGTAGAATATTCTGAAGGTAGCATACAGAGAATGAAAAGATAAAGAGGGAGGGGAAAATAGAATCCCTTTCCAGTTTAGAAGTCTCTCTCTCTTTTTTTATTCTTTTTTAATTTCAGATTGATATGAGGGTACAGATGCTTAGGGTACATTATTTTTGTTTCTAAGGTAAAGTTCAAGTAGTGGTTGAGCCCTTTACCCAGGTGGTATGCTGTATACACAACCTTACATTGTGCACATTAGGTGAGAACTTGCCAATCACCCTCCCTCCTCCCCTTAGCACTTTCCCTCCTCCCTCTTCCCCTCACTGGAATATACTTGCAATTTTTTTTATTTAATTCATGTGGGGTGTAGTTATTTATATATTGGTTTCATATTTGTATTTAGTACATTAGATACTTGCTTTCCCATTCTTGTGATACTTTACTAAGAAGAATGTACTTCAACTCCATCCAGGTAAATAAAAAAGATGTAAAGTCTAATAGAGACAAGGTCTTGCTTTGTTACCTAAACTGGAGGGCAGTGGCTTGATCATAAGTCACTACAGCCTTGACCTCTTAGGTTTAAAGGGATCCTTCTGCCTCAGCCTCCCTAGGCCTACAGCTGTGATGAGGTCTCACTACATTGCCCAAGCTCATTTTAAACTCCTAGACTCAAGTGATCCTCCTGCCTCCTAAAACACCAGATTTACCGCCATGA
This sequence comes from Galagoides demidoff, assembly GCA_963574575.1. Lineage (NCBI taxonomy): Eukaryota > Metazoa > Chordata > Mammalia > Primates > Galagidae > Galagoides > Galagoides demidoff. The sequence continues at coordinate 11,184 of CAUYQV010083369.1, read as the reverse complement.
GCTACCACTCCAAATAAGAATTTAGAAATCTCTTACTTATAATAAGTTATATTGATTGAACTTTTTTTCACTTTTACTATAGCAAATCAGTGAGAAAGAACAAAAAGACTAATATTTGAATTAAATATTTCAAATATATAAAATAACAGAACATTATATTATAGGCAACAAAAACTTGCTCTTAAATGTTTTCAACTAGTATTTAAAATGCTTAACAATCAGTTATATAGCAAATGTTTCTAAATAAACTTTAATATCTATAAAAAACTTTTTCTGTTAAAAACAGATTTTCAAGGTCTTATCCCTTGTGACCTGGCTCCTTTCCCAGCCACTTCACTGACCTAATTATTTGCTTCTTCTTAGAATTTACCCTGCAGCCTCAGCGATCTCTCTGTAGCATCTGACACCAATGAAAAAGTTTTCTAGTGAAGAGTTGAGTCCTTTAAACCATACTGCCAGAACCTGAGTCCTAACTCTACCCAAGCTAACACCTTTGTTAGCTAGCACCTCGGCTAAATTGTTCAAATTTAGATCTTAATTTCATTATCTATAAAATACAGATCATAAGAATACTTAATTTAAATTTCTCACCAGACTATACAACACACTGAGAACAGTGCCCAGTTCATATTAAGAGCTCGAGTAAGTAAGGTACTAAAAACTTGATATGAGACCCATCAAGGTGCCAAAAAAAATCAGAATGAATAAAGATCCTTGCTCTCACGGAGCTTATGTGGGGAGGAGAAAGTAGATAATAAATTAAGATATTAAATGGTGAAAAAATGCTAAGAAAAATAAAACTAGGAAGGATCGAAGAGTTGAGAGGAGTTGCAGTTCCAGACAGAGTGACCAAGAATAGCTTTACTGAGAAGGTGACATTTCAGGAAGACCTAAAAGATTTAGGGAAATAAGTTACATACTACCTGGAAAAGAATATTTCCAACAGAGAAAACAGCAAGTACCAAAGCCCTAAAACTGGACAGTGCCTGGCTTGTGTGAGAACAGCAGGGACGGTGAGACTGGAACAGATGTAGGGGAAGAGCTGTATGGGGTTGACATGATTTGCTATTAGTTTGGCTATGAGACACTGTTTGTTTGGATGTGAAGTGTGGGAAAAAAATAGTCAAGAATAACTCCAAAGTTTTTTGTCTGAGCAGTGTAAACAACAGAGGTGCCCGAAATGAAGCAGTTTGGGGGTTTGGAAGAAGATCATACGCTTATATTAGACACAGACATTAAAATGGAGCTGTCAGGTAAATAGGTGTTTTGAGAGTCATCTACACTGGACATACAAATTTGAGTCATCAGCTAATGAACAGAATTTAATGCCGTGTGGCTGAGAACGATGATGGCTAAAAAGAGGACTGAGCCTAAAAAAATCCCAATATTCAGAGATTGGGAAGAAGCCAGAAAAGAAGTGAAGTAAGAACCAAAGAGGTAAGACGAAAACAAGGAGAAACACTTCTCTTGAAAGTGTTTCAAGAAATGATTGTGAGCTGCTGGATTAAAATCAACAAGTCCTATTACTTATTTATTGCATCCCTATTTTTATTACAAATTCCTTCCTCTACCCTGGTAAACCATTCTCTATATAAAAGCAACATCTTTTAAAAATACAAATTATGTGAATACCCTATTAATTCTTTCATTGTATTCCATGGCATCCTGAATAAAACTTAAACTCCTTACTTCGGCACACAGAGCCTTGATGATCTGGTGCTTACCTTTCTGACTTCATTCCTCTGTTATTACTCCTTTCATTAGTTTTCTATCTATACAACCATTCATTTTGTTCTTAAAAATTATTAGTCTCACTCATTGCTCTGGCACCTCATCTCCTATACTCAGAATACACTCGCTTACTCTTCAGCTGCTTGGCTTCTTAATATTAAGTCTCATAACTAAATTTCCTTATAGAAACCTTCCCTAATTGTTCTATCAAGACCCAGAATTATCTCATTTATCTTTTTAATTCTACATTATCCATCTCCTGCTAAACTATAAATTGTTCAAGGACAGGGATTGTTAAATACATACTACAAGATTTATAACTTTGCATATAGTAAAGGCCTCAATAATTATCTGACAAAATGCTAGTCCTTCAATTCAAAGGATACCAGTTCAACATTTTACCTGATGCAGGTATCATTTCTATAACATCCTTGATTGGGTCATCATTCAAGAACATCATGAATATCTTCAGTGACAGCAAACTCATCACCTTAGGAAGCAGTTATTTCCTTTGGGGACAGCTCTACTTATTCCAACAGTCTTCTTTATACTGAACCAAGCCTCTCACATACATTCCACCCACTGCCCTGTAAAATCAAGTAAGTCTAATCCCTCGTGTATATAGAAAGTTATATACATTTTAGATAGTAGTTGCATATATTTCCTACACCTTCTCTTTTATAGAACAAATATTTCCAAGTTTTTCAATGGGTATGGTTTTTCAATCTCATTCTTTGCATGCTAGTTTAGGAAATTCCTAATTTATAAATTTCCTTCTCCAAATAACATGCTTAGAAATTCACATAGTCCCTACCCCACAACTTGCTCAAAATAGCATAGTGTAGGTGGAACAAATATCTTTCTTAGTTTATCTAGACAACACATCATACTGTCATTCATAAAACCATGATTATTCATTCTGATAGTTCTGATAGAAACCTGATAATTAACTAAAATCTCTAATACTTTCATAACCACTATTGTGAACACAAGACTCTTCCAACTTTGTAGATGTGAAGACGTTTTCTATACAGCTAGGTTAAATATTTTAAATCTATTCCTGTTGAATGTATTTTTGTAACTTAAGATTTCCATACTACTGTAATGTTTGAATCCTTTCTTTCTACTTACACATAGCAAATATCTTTCCAAATTTTATACCATTACATTATTTGCTAAGTATACCTTCAAAGACAATATCCAAATCATTAATAAAGACAATTCCATAAACATGTCAAACACAGTCTCAGTCTGGGTGCAGTGGCTCACACCTGTAATCCTAGCATTTTGGGAGGTTAAGGCGGGTGTATCCCTTGAGCTCAGTAGTTCAAGACCAGCTTGAGCAAGAGCGAGACCCCATCTCTACTAAAAATAGAAAAACTAGCCAGGTATGGTGGCAGGTGCCTATAGTTACAGCTCCTTGGGAGGCTAGGCAGGATGATTGTTCAAGCCTAGGAGTTTGAGGTTGCTGTGAGCGATGATGCCACAGCACTCTACCCAGGGCAACAGAGTGAGACTCTCAAAAAAACAAAAACAAAAAAGAACACTGAATTCTATAACATAACAGCATCACGTCAGAGACATTTTTCTCTGGTTCATAATAATATGTATGGTTGAAATGAGCTATTTATACTCCTAAACAGCTTCTCCTTGTCTTCAAAAAGGTCCTGAAAGACACATCTATAGCTCAGATGCCCTGTGAAAATAAGTGTTTTAATTGCTTTTTATTCCCTTCATTTTATATATAAACCATTATATATAAATTATATACATCAATTTGATTCTTATGGTTACCCACACAGAATGTGATGTCAATATTATCAGTACTCCCAAAATAAGATTTTATATAAATATATTACTATGTTTATAAAAATATAACTTAACATAAGTTGACATAAATGTTTTTCTGAAATAGCCTACTTATCTTTTCAAAAGAATGCTAAGGAATGAGAAATCACATACTCAAATCAAGAATATGTTTTCACATATATGCAATGAATAAGGCCACAAAGCTGTATCAAATACTATGCTAATCGACCCAAAGGCCTCAGAAAATGTACGTTCAGTATTATTTTTATCACTTAAAGTTCTCATATGGAATCTGTCCTATTATTACAATGCTTTTAACTGACTTCTAAATATTTAGCAACATGAGTATATTTTTAACATTACATAGACCAAATTAGGTGGAGACAGTATCTTTTGTAATAAGGGCACTTTGGAGTCTAAAGATTAATCCTAAATGTTGAAGGTACGGTCAACAGCACCTTTATAAAAAAGAAAAAAATTCTATCATGTGACAAATAATTGTCATGACACTAAAGAACGAATTTTGAGCAATTACATCTCTCTACTGCTTTCTAGCTCTGCCCTCAACTAAATGGCACTCATAGCAGCCCCACATTATGCAAAGTAATTTATAAATTATTTTTCTTCCTTTTCCTATTTCAATGACTTTCATAAGAAAATTCTTACTGATTTTTCTAATTTTTAACATCTTTGTAGAAAACTAGGAGAATTTTTGCTGGGACATAGTTATGTGACATCAAGTGCTACTTTGGAAAAATGCCAAATTTTTCTCTATTCAATATAATCATTTTTGCTTTTTAGGAAGAAAGAGAAGATGAAAGACCGCCTTCAAGAACTAAAGCAGAGAACAAAGGAAATTGAACTTTCTAGAGAAAGTCATGTGTCAACTACAGAAGCAGAGGAACAAGGAGTGTTTCCTCAGCAAGCTGTTATTTATGAAAAAGAGCCTGTAGCTGAGAGACATCTACATGAAATCCAGAAACTACAGGAGAGTATTAACAGTTTGGCAGATAATGTTCAAAAATTTGGGCAACACCAGAAAACTCTGGTAGCTTCAATGAGAAGGTTTAGTCTACTTAAAAAAGAGTCTAGCATTACAAAAGAGATAAAAATCCAAGCAGAACTCATTAACAGAAGTTTGGATGATTTAATTAAAGAAGTTAAAAAGTCAGAAGCTGAAAATGGTCCATCATCAGTGGTCACAAGGATACTTCAATCTCAGCATGCTGCGATGTTCCGCCATTTTCAGCAAACCATGTTTATATACAATGACACAATAGCAGCTAAGCAAGAGAAGTGCAAGACATTTATTTTCCGTCAGCTTGAAGTTGCTGGAAAAGAGGTGCCTGAAGAAGAAGTAAATGACATGCTTCATCAAGGAAAATGGGAAGTCTTCAATGAAAGCTTACTTACAGAAATCAATATCACTAAAGCACAGCTTTCAGAGATCGAACAGAGACACAAGGAACTTGTTAATTTGGAGAACCAAATAAAGGATTTAAGGGATCTTTTCATTCAGATATCTCTTTTAGTAGAGGAACAAGGAGAGAGCATCAACAATATTGAAATGATAGTGAATAGCACAAAAGAATATGTTAATGATACTAAAGAAAAATTTGGACTAGCTGTAAAATATAAAAAAAGAAATCCTTGCAGGATATTATGTTGTTGGTGCTGTCCATGCTATGGCTCAAAATAAAAAAGTTATTTTAGAAATTTTTCCATCTTTATAGTGAAAGATGGCCTATATTTCAGTGTCTTATATTATTTTTCTTCAATTCATGGATCCATTCATATCTTTCATCACTATTAACTTGTAATTTTTCCCTTTAATACTAACCCATTTAGTATTACAGAAACTTCTGAAGCCAGTTACATAAACCAAGTCTTTATTTAATCAAACTATAACAACATGGTTACCATCATCAACTCACAGATTAGGTACTGAAAATGAGATGAATGATCTTCAGTTTGTAGTTGGGTGTTGAGTTCTACATGTATTAAGCACTTTTCAAACTTTCAATGCTGTAACAAGATGAATGTGCGCTTAAGTGATGACTACTTAAGCAATCTCTGTGGTTCATTTGAGAATATTTTGGTAGTTAAGAATCATATAAAATAAGACCTCAAAGTGTGCTACAAAAAAGCAAATAAAAATAAACCTAGAATCTGTATCAAATATTTTATCCTCAGGTAGGTAAGTTAACTCAGTGAGAAAACTCAATTCCTGGAGGGTACACTCCAGGAATAGGAAACAAAACCTGAGGTAGGGATGACTAAAGCAGAGTAAAATGGCAGTTCAGCTGAGACACAGTGGGGTTAAGAGCAATGAGGTGAGTAAGAGATGGGGTTAACAAAGGTCAGAGAGGCTCTGTACGCCACAGAAAAAAGCCCAAAGTTTACAACAAGTGTAATCAATGAAAGACTCTCAGACTGCTTTAGGCCTGATAGTTAATATTACATAATTTATATGGAAAATGATCATTTTGTCTATTGTATGGAGAATGGGTTAGAATGAATTTGGAGAAGACGAATAGAGAATAAGCATATAGCTATAGAAAATAATTAGAAGACTAATGCAGTTGTCCCTAAGAAACAATGCGGCTTGAACTAGGATGGTAGTAGTGATTGTGGTAGTAGCAATTCTAATACCAGAGATTAATAAAGTACTTACTATGTCCCAGTCATTATTCTAATAATTTTAAAATAGATATTATTAATTAAAATTTTACCAAAAAGAACACTGGTGTACAGTGAGATTATATAAACTGTCCCAGGTCACATAAACTTCACATAGTGAATTGGGACTTGAATAGGCAGTCTGACTCCAGAACCAGTTCTTAAAATTCTCTTACCATATACTATATAATGGTGATAGGGGGAAATCAGATTAGCTTATGATAGATTCTAGAAGTAGAATCTTCAGGTCCTGATTAGATAAAGATGCCATTTACTGAGAGGAGAGTCACAGAGATGAAGGCTGCAGAATTGATACTGAGAAAGAAATCAAGGATTCTATTTCGGCCAAGAGAATCTGAAATGACTTTAAAATATCCAAGTGGAAGTTTCTAGGACATTAGATAAATCAATAAGCATTCTTGGCACATGTCAGAACTAAAAGTATGGGTTTGTGTCATTTGAGTAAATAAATAGTATGTTAAGGATGGGTGACTTTATCTTAAATTAAAAAACTGAAAGCCCAGAAAGCCTGATCTATTCCAAAATCAAAGTATAGGGGAGTTAATAAAGAAAACAAAAGGAAACTATCAACGAGGTCTGAGGAAAACCAATAAAGTATGTTTTAATGAAAAAGAAGAGTTTAAAGAAGAAAAAAGTTTAAAAAAAAAAAAAACCCTGCCAACTTTAGGTACAATGAGAGCACTAAACTGTCAAAGGTTTTGGGAACATGAAGGTAACTGCTGATTCCAACAAAGTCAGTTTCAAGGAATTGTAGGTATGAAGGCAAAAAATGGAGTACGTGGAAAAAAGGATGTGATGTAAAGTAGAACAGCAGCTCTACAGATGATTCTTTATAGAAATTTGAATAAAATACTATAAAAAGGAGTCAACAGCTAGAGAGGGATGTGGAGTGAAAGGATTCCACGGTCCTTACAGGTCAGGTAAGAAACATGAACCCATACTCTGAAAGAAGAAAGAGAAAGGGCAATATGCAAAAACAGAAAGGGGGGCGGATCTAAAGCACAAAAGGAGAAGGTGGGCTCCGGTAGGAACAGAAATGCTTCTTCCACATTGCGGGAGGGAAGGCAGGATGTAGGAATAAAGGCACATTGCTAAGTAAATTTGGTGGTGGGAAAATAAGAGAACTCTTGTGACAGTTTCCATTTTCTTAAAAAACTCGGAGGAATAATTTATCAACTGAAAGCCCAGCAAGGTTAAGGGAAATAGGAGGAGAGGACAAGGAGGGAAAGAGTCATTTTAAGAGAAAGACAACACATACTTTAAGAAAGGTAGGCTAGCCAGGTGGTTGTTAGGGCCCATCTGAAATCTGTGGCCATAACTTTAATGTGAGATCAGCCAGTGCAGTTGTGTGTTTTTAACCAATTAACATTTTGCTGCGTGGGTGGCTGCACAGACTGTGCAGATGAGTTGGTCCACCCAAGATGGATGCTTATTCAGCATTTACCATGGAGGGGAACTACGTCAAGGAAACTTAGGGTATCTGAAAGGACTGGATTTGTATATGTAAAGTATTTATATCATAAACACTATGAAACAATTTTTAAAATATGAAGAAATGGAAGAGCTTTCTACTGTGTCAAATATCAAGTATCAATAGAGAAAAAGATGTTTCCCATACCACAGTTTCAAATATTTAAGAAACATTACAGCCCACTATTCCATCTCTGGGAGGGCCCACAATCCCTATTACCCCATGACCTGAAGGTACTAGATCCACAGGAAGGACACCAGGGAACCCCGGTATCTGGGAAAGGATAACCTTAGCTGGGAAGGAAGGCTAGAGGAGGAGGAGGAAGAAGAGGAGGAAGAAGGGCTGGTTCTCAAGGACTGTCGGCTTCCAGGGATGTGGCCACAGAATTCTTTCTAGAGGAGGGGCTATGCCTGTATCCTACTCAACAGACTGCATGGGGTATAATATGAGAGAACTCCAGAAATCTGCTCTTGCTGCCTTCAAGTCAGACCTGATATCCTGGCTAGAGTAAAGGTGAAAACTCTAGAATGTGAAAAAACACAGGACGGTAGCCAAACACCCAAATATATTTTCTTGTTACACACAAGGTCTGTGGAAAAAGCAGTTCATAGATGCTCCATTCCAAAATTGGGGATATTTGGAAGTTGTGGCATAAAAATTTACACTTAAAAAAATCTGCAAAAGTGAGGGTGAATGTGAAGGGCAGAATGGATATTTTGAAGAACATAAAAAAATGTAGGATACCAACTTATAATGAAAACATCACTGATAAACTATTTCAAAAATGTAAAACACTTTTGGGAAAAAGAATCTCCATTTATGTTAGTTACTTTTGCTGAACCATATGTATCTGTAAGTAAATATCAACATCAATTTTTGGAATTCACATTTTCTCTAAACAGAAAATAGGAAAAATGTGAATATTTATCCAGTCCATGTTCAAAATAATGATCTGTGGCAATTGAAGTTATAGAATTAGAAAAAAAAGAAACATTATAAAAAGAATACATTTAAAACAGGTGATATCAACGTCACAGCTGACTAGTGATAGGCACCTCTCTTCTATAATTTTATCTAGAACCTTAGTGATACTTGTTTATGACTGTTCCTAAATTGTTTATCATGAAAACTGAGAATATTAAGTACCATTTTAATTCACTAGTATAATTATATCCAAATAGATTGGACTTGTAAATTAGTTCTTTTCTATTAACTTTTTATATTTGCACATAGTATTTTTATAGCAAGACTTTTGAACAGAAAGATTCACCACAAAACACCATATCATATACAATTTTCATTACTCTACTTTCAAACCAATTAGTTTGTTTTTTTTTTTTTTTTTTGAGACAGTCTCACTATACCACTCTTGGTAGAATGCCATGGTATCATATTTCACAGCAACCTCAAACTCTTGGGCTTAAGAGACTCTCTTGCCTCAGTTCCCAAGTAGCTGGGACTACAGGCACCCGCCACAACGCCCAGCTATTTTATTGTAGTTGTCATTGTTTTAACAGGCCTGGGCTGGGTTCAAACCTGCCAGCCCCGGTGTATGTGGCTAGCCCCCTAACCACTGAGCTACAAGCACCGAGCCTTTCAAACCAATTAGTACTATTCTAACCCAAGCAATAATACAGACACACAATATTTAATCAATTAGTTGAACATTTTTCATATTTTATTTACACATTTAACAGGCAGTGAAAGTAGTAATATTTTCCTGAAATAGCAGCCTTAAAAAAACTCAGAGTTGAAGGCATAATATTGTAATATTGAGAGTGTGCAATAAAAAAATAGTGAAAATTACTATGAATAGTAGAGTTCACATTCATAACTACTAAACTACACCGTGCTTTATAATGGCAAGTTTCATGTAACGAGAATTCTTAAGATGAGAAGCTTTGAAACTAGTTTTTCTAATTCATCTCCACCTGGACAGAGTGTATCGTCAATGATAATAACATAAACATCCACCATCACATTTACAGAACACTACTGCTGGCACCTAGTGCTTAAAACACCTGAAAAACCAACCAGATAAAAAGCTGTACTGCAAACTATAGCTGCTAAGAAGCTGAATCCCATTAAGTGACAAAAGAAAGCTCTCAGTAAGGAAGTCTGGAGGTAAGTCAACAGTATAAATAAATGACACTGATGACAGCTAGTTAAGTTTCCACTTAAAAAAAGATTTTAAGCCAACAGGCCTTATAAACTCAGTGAGCAGGGGTTTCAGATGGTGAAATTAAAGTAGTAAACTAGGGAACTCACTATTGACCACTGAGGATCAACTTATTAGGTAACATAGATAGCCCTATTTCCATACTTACGAGTCTCCAGAATTCTAAAAAAGGACCTAGATTCCCCTCTTTCTTATTTAAAGGTCTAACTTAAAGCAAAGTTCATTTGACTCAATTTCTGATAATAGTCTTAGAATGATCCATAGCCTAGTTAATTTCTTATGGGCACTTATAATAAAGACTATGATTCAAAGAAACTTGCAAACTAACATTGTCCTGTAACATTGTCTAGGAGAGTCAAGTAAGCATATAAAGGTTGGAAACAAAAAAAATTCCATGTTGAAAAATATGGAAAAGCTTGATAATTGTTTCTCCTAATATGGAAACTGATGAGTTTTTAACCATTTTGGTCACAAACTCCTTGAGGAATTTGATAAGAGCTAAGATCTCCTCCCAAGAAAAAATGCACATGCACTTGGCACCGTGTTTATGGCTCCTTGGACGTCGTTAGTGTACAACGGCGGCCAGGTCGAGAAACCTTTTTATTGGAATGTTCATAACACTGATTTGATTTCCACAATCAAATCAGAGATATTACATTTTCTTCCCTAAATGAAACTCCATATATACGTGTGTGTGTGTGTGTATTTGTGTGTTATTAGCATCAATTTGCAAGGTTTAGCCAAAAGTTAAGTTTAATCACTTAATTCCACAGAAAAGCAGATTGCACGTACTGAGAAAGTGATACCATTCCAATAGTTCAAATATGCTAACACAAGTGATGCTGTCATTATTGTGGAAGGAAATTTTAGCCTGTGGGCCTAGAGGGTTATTCTGGTTAAAAGTATTAAGAAATTCATGTGAAATGTACTAGCTAGAGAATATAAATGTCTAAACACAATAACTAAGAAAATGCCAGGAAGGCTATGTTAACCAGTTTGATGAAAACATTTCAAATTGTATATAAAACCAGCACATTGTACCACATGATTTCATTAATGTACACAGCTATGATTTAGTTTAAAAAAAAAAAAAGTATTAAGAAATTCAACTATAAAAAGGAAGGGTAATTTATTATCTCTCTGAAGCCAACTTTCTTTTTTTTTTTTGAGACGGAGCCTCAAGCTGTCCCCCTGGGTAGAGTGCCATGGCATCACAGCTCATAGCAACCTCCAACTCCTGGGCTCAAGCGAGTCTCCTGCCTCAGCCTCCCAAGTAGCTGGGACCACAGGCGCC